>CBVK0102784677.1:0-13601 GCA_900067695.1 Picea abies
TTCTGGAAGATTAGAATGAGAACATACTTAATGGCCTTGGGTGCTAATGTTTGGGATGTAGTAGAGATTGGATATACAAAGCCTGTTGTGCTAGCCTCCAAGGACGATAAGTTAGAGTTTAGTTTTAATGCTAAGGGAATGAATGCTATCTTGAATGGACTTGTTGAAGCTGAGTTTCTAAAGGTGATGCATCTTGAAACTGCCAAAGCAATGTGGGATAAACTTATTAGCAGTTATGAAGGAAATGAGAAAGTAAAAGATACCAAACTTCAAACATACAGATCGAAATTTGAACAACTAAAGATGAATGAAGATGAAACAATTAGCAAGTATTTTTTAAGAGTTGAAGAACTTGTAAATGCCATGAAGGGTCTTGGTGAGAAGATTTAAGAACCATTTTTAGTTCAGAAGATTTTAAGATCGTTGCTTGATAAATTTAATTCAAAAGTCTCTGCAATAGAAGAACTAGGTGATCTTAAAACTTTGTCCATTGATCAACTCCTAGGAACTCTAACTGCATATGAAATGAGAATTAGCAAAGATAAATCCAGTACTAGAGAAGCATCTTTTAAAGCAGACAAGAATACTGATTCATAATTAGATGATATTGAGGAAAAATTTGTGAGAAGGTTAAAGAAAGGATCAGAAAAATATCACGGGAAGTTGCCCTTCAAATGCTTTAACTATGGTAAGATAGGTCATTTTGCATCTAAGTGTCCCCATCAGAAAAAGGACTAGAACTCTGATGATGAAAAGAAGTACAAATACAAGAAATATAATAAGAAGAAAATTTTGGTTGCAAATAATGACAATTCGTCAGAAGACACCGATAGTGACTCTTCCTGTGAAGATAAGGCAAATGACTTCATGATTATGGCCAAAGAGGATTATGATAATAAAATCATAGGCAGCGATGATAATGATGAAGAAGTTGTGGTTGATATGGATGGAGAACTGATCAGTGCACTGGAAAAAATTGACAGACTCAAAATTAAGAGCAAAAAGCAAAAAAAATTGTTGATACAGTTCGAGAAAGAAAGTAAACAGCCTGATGAAGACTTTGACTGCTGAAAGTGAAATTAGAAGAGGCAAAGAAAATAGAAGACATACTAAAACAACAGTTGTCAGAGAAGAAAGCCAGTTGTGAAGCCTTAGAAGAAGAGATAGTAAAAACCAGAAAAGAAATGGAGAAGTTTAAGGGATTGTATCACCAAAATCTGCCAAGTAGTAAAGCCTCAGAAGGATTAACCTCCATTCTAAATCAGCAAAGAAATTCAAAGTTGAAAGATGGATTGGGATATGAAGAATGATCAAGTAGTGATCATCCAAGTAATACAGAACCCATCAAGTTTGTCAAATCCTCAAACATTGACAACAGTCACTTTGCAGAAACAAAGAAAGAAAATCAGCCATCAAGAAGGAATGAAAGAAAAAGTACCAGAACCGAATTTGTAGATTAGAAAGATTATCGGCATGAAAGAAATCGACCTCCTCAAAGAAGACATATTTTTGCAAGGTACAAAGATTTTTTCTATGGATATTGTTTTTCTGCTCTAATTTTGGTCACAAAGCTATAAACTGTTCTTTAAGATTTAGATATGAACAATCAAGATATTCAACGAATAACTATCTTCCACAACAAATATTAAGACATCCAAGCAACAAAAAATCACGGACCATAAATCATGTGATGACTGGGAGAAGGACACAGGTGAAACAGAACAACAGTTATGAGTATAACAATCGTTATGATCTATTATTCAGTGAACTAGAATGTTACAACTGTCATAATTATGGACATAAAGCTACAGACTGTCGCTTAAGGAATTACAATCCAGACTTGATCCTCACTACTGAAAATGTCAAGGTTTGGAAGAAGAAAACAGATGACAAGTGTGGACTAGTATTATCAGCCCAAAACCAAAATAATCCCTGGTATATTGACAGTGGATGTTCCAAACATAGGACTGGAGACAAAAGTAAGTTTCTAACTTTAAGTGAAAACAAATCAGGGAATGTAACTTTTGGAAATGATGCACCAGAAAAAATAAAGGGTAAAGGAATGGTAAGCCTAAGTAATGGCAAAGGAAAAGCTTAAGATGTGTTGCTTGTAGATGGTTTGAAACATAATCTACTAAGTGTCAGTCAAGTTTGTGACAAAGGATGTGAAATTGTTTTTACTTCTAAAGATTGTAAAATAAAGGCTTTTAGTTCAGGACAACTGATTGCAAAAGGTATAAGAACAGAAAATAATGTTTATGTGTTAAAAGAAGAAAAAGAAGAATGTCAGTTAAGCAAGTATGATGAAATTTGGTTGTGGCATAGGAGACTTGGACACCTAAATTTTGATCATATAATCAAGCTCAGAAACAATGGGGCAGTAAAGGATCTTCCGAAGATATCAAAGCCATACGACTCTGTTTGTAAACCCTGCCAGATAGGAAAGCTTACTCGCACTCAGTTCAAATCTAAAAAAATTCCCTCAACAAAAAAACCTCTCTAGTTAGTACATATGGATTTATGTGGACCATCAAGAAAAGAAGGTACAGGAAAAGAAAACTATTTTATTTTGATTATTCATAATTATTCTAGACTAACATGGGTTGCCCTTTTAAAGGAAAAATCTGAAGCATTTGAAAAATTCAAAGTGTTTAAGGCTCTGACTGAGAATCAAATAGGAAAAAGATTAAAGGCATTAAGGTCTAATAGAGGAGGAGAGTTTAGTTCATGGAACTTCAAAGAGTTTTGTGATAAACATGGGATCAAAAGAGAGTACACAATTCCAAGGACTCCACAGCAAAATGGAGTTGTTGAGAGGCAGAATAGATCAGTACAGCAAATGGCAAGATCAATGATGAATGAAAGGAACATACCTATGACTTATTGGGTGGAAGCAATTCATACAGATGTTCATATCCTTAACAAATATCATCTCAGGCCACACAGTGACAAGACCCCTTATGAACTATGGTTTGGAAGACCTGCTTCAATCAAGCATTTTAAGGTTTTTGGGAGTAAATTTTATATCAAGAACAATGATGAAAATATTGGCAAATATGATGACCGGGCTTATGAAGGTATCTTTTTGGGTTATGCTACAAATAGTAAAGGGTACAGATGCTACAATAAGAGACTGCACAAACTAGTTGATTGTATAGACATAAAAGTTGATGAAGAAATCCCAGTCAAAAATGTAAGCAGTGTTGAACCAAGAACGGAAGATATAGTTGAAGATGAAGATGAACGGGTCCAAGGATCAGAAAAGGAAGAATATGAATCATATGAAGATACGAATACTCAGACTGACACAAATCAGCAGAAAGAAGCAAAATCACCTCTCAGAATTATTAGAAAGAATCATCCTGAAAATCAAATAATTGGAGATATAAATAAAGGAGTTCAGACAAGAAGGAAATTGATTAAAGACTCGGAACAATCTCATGTTGTCTTTTTATCTATGACTGAACCTAAAAAATTTGAGGAAGCTAACCAGGATGATAATTGGATTAGAGCAATGAATGAAGAGCTTGATCAGATTGAGAAGAACAATACTTGGGAGTTTGTCCCTAGACCTGAAGATAAAAATGTAATAGGTTCCAAATGGGTGTTCAAAAATAAAATGAATGAAAAAGGACAAGTTGTTAGAAATAAAGCCAGATTGGTCTATAAAGGGTATGCACAAGTTGAAGGTCAGGACTTTGATGAAACTTTTGCACCAGTGGCAAGACTGGAATCTATCAGAATGTTTATTTCTTATTCATGTCATAAGAACTTTAAAGTTTATCAGATGGATGTTAAGTCAGCATTTCTTAATGGAGATCTAGAGGAAGAAGTATATATGGAGCAACCTGAAGGATTCTCATTGACAGATAATCCTAATTATGTTTGTAAACTGAAAGAGGCCTTATATGGACTAAAAAAAGCACCACGAGTTTGGTATTATAGACTGGACAAATTTTTACAAGAAAAAGGGTTCAAGAAAGGTATTGTTGACAGTAACCTTTACATTAAGTCTGAAGGTGATAATTTACTAGTTGTTTTGGTTCATGTAGATGATATTATTTTTTGTTGTACCAATGAATCATCTGTCCAGTGGTTTGCTAACTCTATGCAAACAGAATTTGAGATGTCCATGATAGGAGAACTGTCATGTTTTCTTGGCTTACAAGTAAAACAGAGTTCTGCAGGAATTTTTATATCTCAAGAAAATACTTGAAAGAGATGTTGAAGAAATTTTAGATGGAGGACTCCTCTCCTATTAGTACACCCATGGTGGTTGGTTGCAAGCTCAGTAAAGATGACATTTCACTCAATGTTGATCAAAGGACATATCGATCAATGATAGGCAATCTTTTGTACAACACAGCATCATGTCCTGATATAATGCAAGCTGCTAGAATGGTAGGTCGTTATCAGTCTGCTCCTAAACAAATTCATTTGGTAGCTGTCAAAAGGATATTCAAATACTTGAAGGGAACAATGACTTATGGTCTGTCGTATCCCAAAAATCAGAATTTTCAGTTAACTTCTTATTCAGATGCAGATTGGGAAAATTGTGTAGATGAAAGAAAGAGCACCAGTGGAGGTGCCTTCTTCCTGGGAGACTCGTTGGTAGAATGGATTAGTAAGAAATAGGGGTCTATTTCCTTATCAACTATAGAAGCAGAGTACATTGTTGTTGCTACTTGTTGTACTCAGATCTTGTGGATGATTCAAACTCTTGCAGATTTGAAGGTAAACTATACTGATTCGATTACAATTCACTGTGATAACACTAGTGCCATCAGTGTCTCCAAGAATCCTGTTCTTCATTCCAAAACTAAGCATATCCCAATAAAATACCATTTTCTCAGAGAACAAGTCACAAACAGAGTTGTTCAGTTGAATTATATCCCTTTCACAGAACAGATAGCAGACATCTTTACTAAACCCCTAGCCAAGACACCATTTGATTATCTCCGACAGAAGCTGGGTGTCATCCCATCTGACATCTAAGCAAGTTCATCCTGTTAGGGGGAGTTTTGTATTGATTGATTGAATATCTAATACCTCCTAAAAATACTGCAACAGCTCAGGGGGAGCATGTTCTCTTTGACATTGATGTGAAAGGGGGAGAAAATAATTTGGGTACCTTAGTTGCCAGCAATGCCAAAGGGGGAGATTGTTGGTAAATGTTTAATAGGCAGCATATGCTTGTCATTAATGGCAAGTACAGCAGCAAAGATGGCATGAGTAAAAGAAGAAGTTTAAGAAGTATTTTAGGAAGATGCTGCAGAGAAAGCTCGATAAGTTCAAAAGAGATAGTGCAGAGGATTGTTGGCAGGTTTAACAGGCAAAGTGAGCTTGTCATTGATGGCAAGATCAGACTATGCATTGATGGCAAGAACATTGATGACAAAGATCAGCATGATTAGCAGCGTAGTGATAATGGAAGAGGAGGAGCATCAGTGATCGTTGGACCCCATCCTGACTCCCTGATGACCGTCAGATATGAATTCAGACAAGAAGAATGCGCAGAAGAGGAGGACAGATCTTAGGCGTCAGATCTAAGCATAAGATCTGACCATCGTTTGATCAGGGAGAACCTGCACGTTCATTAAAGAGAAAGAAGAGGCGAAATGTGAAATGCCGAAATATGTTGGTCTGAATCCATTTCAAATTTTCATATATCGGGACTTGAAGGCTTGAGACCCTTCATCATAAGAAGGCGAAATCGCGAAGTGGAAAAATCGTGAAGTGGCGAAATCGCGAAGTGGCGAAATCGAAAAATGTGAAATGGCGAAATGATCCTAGCCATTGGATCAAGGTGTGATCTAGGCCGTCAGATCCAGGAGGTGAATATGGCAGACCACGTCAAAATTCTCAGCTATCGTATGATTTTGGATCTAATTACATCAAAAGAGAACAACTTGTAAAATACTTGCTAAAAATAGCAAAGTCGCCTTGACCATATTAATCCATACAATATTCTTTAACAAAAAGAGATCTCTAGCATATTTTCGAATTTAAACTGATGTGAGTCATCCTGGGACAGCTAGAGACAAACCTTGGAGTGATATGAGCGCTGACAAGGATCTCTGCAATATTTATGTAGCAAGTTGTTGTAGCACGTTGTGTAACTACAACCTATAGCAGTTGCGTAGCGAGCTTTACACATCATGAAGGTTTTCTTCAACAAAATGCATTTAGAAGGTGGATGCAATACTTTTGGAGACTCCAAATCACTCTTATATCATTTACCCATCATTTCCCAATGTCTTTCAACCTCCTAGGTACTTACAGCACATGCATATCATGAGATCGCTACACAGGTTCTGTACAATGCAGCTTTTTAGTCAAAAATCAAAAACTGATCATTTGTGATTCTTCAAAAAATAAAAATTGTGAAGATGTGAGACCTATAACTCAGCCACTTCTACAAGTAGTTATAACTTCCCTCTAGCTTCGTGATCAACCTTCATCCTCAGCTTGAGAGACCTGTTTTCCTTTCTCAATGACATATTTTTCTTTTTCATGTAACCCACTTTCCTAAAGAGTGGTGTATTCCTTCTCAGTTTTGACTGAGCATTTGTGAGGGTTGCACAAGCATTGTTGATGGTTGGCCCACACTCCTTAAGTGTCTCTGAAACCTTATATATGATACTCTTTTACGCTCACTGAGCTGAATGATTAGGTATTGAGCCTCCTTGAGATTCTTATTTATCCACTTGATGGTTTTATCACTCTCTCCAGGTAAAGTATAAGTCTTCTTAGCTAATGTAGGTTGGCCTTGTGCTAGTGTTTCCTCTGCAAGCTTGTAATCAGAAGTTATCTTTCTGGATGAGGATCTTGTTAAGGGGGGTGTAGGTTTAATAAAATCCATATTCTTAAGATTTTTCCTGCTTTCTTTCTCTTTAGAAGCTTCTGGAATCTTTAAGGATGATTCCTTCTTTTAAAATATTGCATCTTGTGGAGTTTGAATATCAGAAAGTGTTATCGGACTAATCGGTAGGTGCGGACACTAACTAATCTCCCTAGATATACCTAGATCTAGAACAAAACACACCAGAACATGACACTTTCCTTAAGTTTTAAATATTGAATTTACTAACTAAATAGGGATAGGTGACATACCATTTAAATGTCACTTCCTCTCACCATCGCCATCCTAGCTCCGTTCCAACACTCATACAATGACGAACCTGTAAAAGAACGCAACCAACCAAAGTGATAGCAATAGCATAAACTCAATATAAACCTATGTATGTGATCAAGAAATCATACAATAAAACACAACAAGTTTTATAGGAAAGAATCATATTACTGTATCATATTAAATGTGAAAGAGAGATTACAACCATGGCCTTGATGTCGTAAGGTCCCTTCCAACTGTACTTCATTCCCCACACACTTTCACTCCAATAATTTTGAGAGCACAGATCTGATAATATTCACAATCTGTCTTGACAAAGCAAATCTCAAAGGCACTCTAATCCAAGCTAATCCCAAAAAGCTCCAAAGCTAACCAAAGCTAACCAAAGCTAACTTTCTCCATGAGAACTCCTCTCCTTTTATAAGCTGAAGAGGATAAGGTGAGGAGGTTAGGATGATCCCACTAAATCATGAAAGTGAGTAATATCCAAACCATTCGGATGCCAACTCACCATAGAAGTTTCTCCTTCTAAAAGATTCGAGAAAATGCTTGTTTTTCCCACGTGTAGGCATTCTCACACCCTACCTATAGAGAAACCTGTGAACATCTTGTACCCTAGCTATGGTGAAACCTGTGAGAATTAGGCATTCTCACACCCTGCCTATATAGCAACCTGCGAACTTCCTTTTTTATAGGGTTTTTACAAGGGAAAATGCAACTTCTTTTCTCAGGAAAAGTTCTTCTCCCTTCTCTCTTCAGGAACTCAGACCACTGACCCCTCTGAAGGCAATAGATAGGTTTACATCCTTAAATGTCATAGGGATGACGAAAATAATGTGTAACAGAGAGCCCCCCAAAGTATGAAGTTAGAACAGAGTGATAGCTGAAATACTTTGTCGAGTGTGTGTAGGGAACAAGGAACAATCGATCGGAAACCTACCAACAAACAAGGAAATACAGTACAATAATATATCATCACTGAGGTAGGCATTCCCATACTCATAATACAAATGACTCAAAGCATAAATGTCGACATGCGAAGATCCATGTCAAGTAAGATAGGTCATGGCCACCAAACATACACTGTGGATCCATGCCAATATGACTCAAATATGAACATAGACACTAAAAATACATTGTGGATCTATGTGTTAACGACTCAAATTTGAACATATCCACCAGACATACAATGTGGATCTATGCAACAGTACACTAAATATACTCCAACACAACCTGGATCTGTCAGAAAAATATCCAAGGTCTTCATCTCTATCACACTATAGTACAAATCTAACCATGCGAATACATGTGTTGAAGTCGAACATGGTAGAAACCACTTGATTACCGGTCATTAGTGTATATCGTTAACAAGTGCGAGCTAAATCACCATTAATGTCAATGACTCCCAAGGTACACTAGTACAATCAAACGAATGTGAATAAATGAGCTGAAGTCAAACACTTGGCGGAATCTCCCTATCAGGGGTCAATAATAAAAACCCACTGTCTAAAGCGAGGAAACCTACCATTGAGGCATGCAAGTTCCAAGGTACCAATTGGTTTCTAAGTCTAATTCCTAGATAATGAGTTGAAGTCGATAGGAAAAGACTCGTCATAGGAGGGCCTTAATGTATCCCACTTCAATGACACGAAACAAGTAACAAGATTTGATGTAGATTAGAGTAACAAGTGATTCAGGACTGACTCAGGGAAGGCCGATGCAATAGAAGGCTTAAAGACTACAAAAATGGTCAACGCAATAGAAGGCTTAAAGACTGCAGAAATGGTCGAGGCAATAGAAGGCTTTTCAGGTTGGACATCTTTTTGAACATATTGACGACGCGACAATTGTCTTAGAAACATTGACTCAAAAACAGGGATCACAGACCAATTTGTAATCGTATAAAGGAGTATGATCACGAGACAAGTGGATTTTCCAACCTAGACACAAGGCGAGTGAAAGGGTGTCATGTTCAAAAGTAAATCTTCCATGGAATACAAGTTTAGACACAATTCTTTCCCAATTTTTCCCCCACCATTTATGGCGAGTACCTCTTTATTTTTACGCAAGCTTGAGGAGGATAGCATATGCTTGTAATGTAAGTTCATCCTTCGAATGAGTCCCTCGGAGTATGTTTAACGAACCCTAGGAAGGAGTGGTTCGGTCCCATTGCGAGTCTTTCGATGTTTATTTAACGAGTCCAAATAAAGAAAACTCATGGGTTTTTCATGTTTAGAGAGTCATAAAAACACTTAAAGAAAACTCAGGTCCCATATGGGCCTTTCAATGTTTGTTTTATGAGTCCAAAGAAAGAAAACTCATGGGTTTTTCATGTTTAGAGAGTCTAAAAACCACTTAAAGAAAACTCTCTTAGTTCATTTTTCGTAAAGTAGTATGATGAGATCGAAAAAGAGATAAACTATCGCTCAACAGACATTTTCTTCAAATACTTTAACGAGCATGAAAATAACAAGATCGCTCGGAAATCTTTTCATATTTAGAGAGTCTAAAAAGAGCTTAAAGGGAACTCCAGGGGGTTCATTTTTTGTATAACCTTTACGAGTCCGAAAAAGTGATAAAAGTATACTCAGTTACATTCTCCCTTATTTACGAGCACGAGAAAGAATAAAGACTAAGCTCGGTAAATTATTAACATGTATTTACGAGCATGAGAAAGAACAAAGACTAAGCTCGGGATTGTTTTCATTTTTACGCAAGCTTTAAAACAAAACAAAACTATGCTTGGGATAGATTTTAATTTTTACACAAGCTTAAAAACTAAACAAAGCTATGCTTGACCTGGTTTCATTTTTACACAAGCTTGAACCAGAGGAAACTATGCTTGGGGTAAGTGGTTTCATTTTTACATAAGTTTGAACCATATAAAACTATGCTTAGACTTCCCAACACAGAACATGGGGATGGTTGGTACTTAGCCACCAGCTTAAGAAACTAGCGGCTCTACTTCAGCAAGAAGTCCAGAGGCTGAAAGTATTGCCCCCCAAGCTTCATTTCATCCAAAGTCAAAGGCAAAGGAAATGAAGCTTCAAATACTACACTAAGGACTTGACTCAAATAGAGAGGGGGAAAACTATTTCATTTTTTAACGAGCTTGACATAGAAACAAGAACTATGCTCGTAACCTTTGTTTCATTTTTTAACGAGGTTGCCACAAAGATGCAAAAACTATCCTCGTAAGTGGTTTCATTTTTTAACGAGCTTGAAATCAGAAAACTATGCTCAAAGACCTCTATTTCATTTTTTAACGAGGTTGCCTCAGAGATGCAAAAACTATCCTCAGAACCGTTGTTTCATTTTTTAAATGAGGTTGCTACAGAGACATGAAAACTATCCTTGAAACCTTTGTTTCATTTTTTAAACGAGGTTGCTACAGAGACGTGAAAACTATCCTCGGAAGTGGTTTCTTGGTCATGGATTCTAAGAGGACAATGCTCCGGAATGACACCCTGTCAAGGGACAAAACTCGATCATGGATTCCAAGATGTCTTCATTGGAAGGAAGAAACACACTCTGAAAGGACACCATGTTGAGGGTCGCGACAAGAGTAAAGAGATCAAGCTCTAACAACCCTATCGAATAGATCACCATGTCAACTACTGGATCTAGGTCATCAGAAGTTGAAACCATGGGCGACAACGCCACATAATTGACTTGTGGCGGGGGCAATACCGTCTGCATGTAAGAACCATTTAGGGAGGAAATCCATTCGGGGTCAATGAATGAAAGTTGATCAATAGTCACAACTCGTCCATCGTGAGGGAAAGATATCACACGAAAAAGAGTAGACACAATAGCTTTCATGGCATAGACATAATCTCTCTCAAGGAGTAAAGAAAAATCCAAGGGGTCTTGGACTACCATGACATCAATGAAGACAGTTTTCCCTCCCAAAGTTACAAGAAGCTGAGGAAGGGTCCCTAAAGGTTGACTATTTCTTTTGTTAAAAGCTAACAAATTATGTGTAACCGACGCAAGTGGAGGACAACCCAAAGCTTGCCAAGCAAAAGAGGACAAAATACTAATGGATGAACCTTCATCTAGCAACATTTGAGGAACGTCCCGACCAGAAACCTGTACTGTAATCTGGAAAGGAATGTAAGAGGGAAGATGAGGTCCAATTAGCACACCCCAATCAAAATGGATGGCCTCATTACTTGGAGGGGGTTCCACGTGAGGAGGAATACCCTTCAACACAATAGATTCAGTATCAATGAGAAAAACGTGGGCAGGTTTACTCTCAAGCGGGAGAGTAGGATCGACCGATGGAGAGATTAGATCGACCACTTGGGTTTCATTCTCCAGGGGGAGAATGGGATTGACCGAGGATGGTATCGGATCAACCACTTTGTCATCTGGTTCAACTAAGGACGTGACCAGATTGACGACATGATCAACCAGATTGACCGGTGAAGGGACCAGAGTGATCATTCCATCAACTATTTGAGGGTTGAGAGAAATCTTACGGTAAGCAACTAGAATTTGAGGTTGTGAAACAGTCATGTCTTCCAATAATTTAGAGGCTTCGTCCATATGAGGACAAAGGTGAGTGAGATGACTCCCTTTGCATAATATACATGGGAACTTGACTCTACTTTTCTTCTTCCCAATCGTATCATGACTGGTTGATGGGGGGTTGTCAACATGTTGTTCAGAGGCTAATGACGTGGGTTGGCAAGGATGTGTAGACCATACTTCTATAACCTTGGGTAGACCAAAGCCCTACAACTAATCTAATGTAGGTTTGCTATCAGAAAAGATAAAAATATCTAATCAATTTTTATAAGCGCTTTATTTTATGGATGTTGTTACGCAAAAGGAAGATGGCATGGAAAATATGGTGTTTTAACCGACTCGAAAATTATGCAAAGATATGAAGATGCAATATTTTCATTTTGATGAAAGTTATTCTACGAGAAGGAGAAAACATTTATCATTCCCATATGCACGATGTCCCAAAATATATTAAACTAATCAATATCAAGATTCTCAAGAAATGAGAAAAAGGTACTGAACACCAATGCACAATTCATGGCCCCCCCCAGCCATGAGGGGGAAATTTTTTCATAATTTAAGATCAAAAAATGCCAAGAATCATGCAATTTCGCTACTTCAAATGCAAGGATACCCCCAATCTAATATAAAGCAAGAAATTAAATCTTTTTGTTTCAAAATTTTCACTAAAAGCAATAATGAACTTTCTTAAAACAAAGAAACCCAAACTAAAAGTTCTCTTTTAAAGCGAACTATTCAGAAGAAATATGATCTTTCCCTAAACAATTCTAAAGAAAACACATGCTTTGTAATTGAAAGACACTCAAAGCAAGAGACTAATCCTTCAAAACCAAACAAAGCAAAGATGGATAAAAGCAACTCAAAGAATGTCAAGCAGACTGTAAGAAGATCAATATAGGCTCCAAAAGCTCAATTCAACTGATCAAAGCAAAACTGGGTCATCAAAAGATGACAAGACCCAATCTAAAAAAGTTTACAAACAAGTTCATAGGCTGGCAGTGTATTACAGTGCAAGAATTAAAGATTCTCGCAGGCTGAACAAAGGTTGACTACGAGGGGTTCACACTGGACTTAACACCAGGGTGCAAACTTAGGTGTTTCTCACAAGCCACTAAAGGGTACAGTGCAAGAATGCCTGTAAACAAGCAAAATTTGAAAAATGACTAAATTTAAGTGAACTTTCAGATCCAGAGAGTCTGGATGGATCTCCCACAGACTCAGAGACCAGAAAACAAGCAATCAAAGCAAGGGAAACTAGACTAACTAGGAAACAATCCGCTCCCCAGTATGGTCGCCAATTTTTTTATCAGACTAATCGGTAGGTGCAGACACTAACTGATCTCCCTAGATCCACCTAGATCTAGAACAAAACACACCAGAACATGAGACTTTCCTTAAGTTTTAAATATTGAATTTACTAACTAAAGAGGGATAGGTGACATACCATTTAAATGTCGCTTCCTCTCACCATCACCATCCTAGCTCTGTTCCAACACTCATACAATGATGAACATATAAAAGAACGCAACCAACCAAAGTGATAGCAATAGCATAAACTCAATATAAACCTATGTATGTGATCAAGGAATTATACAATAAAACACAATAAGTTTTATAGGAAATAGGAAAGAATCGTATTACTGTATCATATTAAATGTGAAAGAGAGATTACAACCATGGCCTTGATGTCGTAAGGTCCCTTCCAACTGTCCTTCGTTCCCCACACACTTTCACTCCAATAATTCTGAGAGCACAGATCTGATAATATTCACAATCTATCTTGACAAAGCAAATCTCAAAGGCACTCTAATCCAAGCTAATCCCAAAAAGCTCCAAAGCTAACCAAAGCTAACTTTCTCCATGATAACTCCTCTCCTTTTATAAGTTGAAGAGGATAAGGTGAGGAGGTTAGGATGATCCCACTAAATCATGAAAG
>CBVK0102784678.1:0-12826 GCA_900067695.1 Picea abies
CCAAACCATTCGGATGCCACCTCACCGTAGAAGATTCTCCTTCTAGAAGATTCGAGAAAACGCTTGTTTTTCCCACATGTAGGCATTCTTGCACCCTGCCTATAGAGAAACCTATGAACATCTCGCACCCTAGCTATGGTGCAACCTGCGAGAATCAGTCATTCTCGCACCTTGCCTATATAGCAACCTGCGAACTTCCTTTTTTACAGGGTTTTTACAAGGGAAAATGCAACTTCTTTTCTCAGGAAAAGTTCTTCTCCCTTCTCTCTTCAGGAACTCAGACCACTGACCCCTCTGAAGGCAATAGATAGGTTTACATCATTAAAGGTCATAGGGATGATGAAAATAATGTGTAACGGAAAGCTTCTAAGCTAATTTTCTTTTCATTTCCTTGTTATCATGAAAAATCTGAGCTATGACATGATGAGCTTCCTCAATCTGGTTTTGTAGCTCCTTGATTACTTAGTCTTTCTCTTTTGGGTGCACCTGATCTTCATCCATTCCTTGAGTTGGATGATCAACAAACTATGTATGCAGCAAAGGTACAGGTAATCTCTTGGTAGCTGACCTTGTGATTGGGCTACTGACTCTTGGTGTTTCCTCCACCTCATCGTAAAATGTAGTCTTCTACCTTTATTTTTAGTTGGTTGGCTTGGTGAAGAATCATAAATCTCCTTACCTTTCCCCATGCCTTGTTCTGCAAACCCTTTTTCTTTCTCACTTGAAACTCTAGAGGCCACTTTCTCAGCGGATGAAGAGGTGTCTCCTTTGGGATCTAGAGAAATGTTAGATGAGGTCAAATAATAATCTACCAAGGATTTTACCCTCTTGCATTCCAAAGTTGGATTTCTTGGGATTTAATGAAATGCCAAACTTCCTACATTTCTGAAAAACCCTTTTCAAATGTTTCAGATGCTCATCATCAAAATCTGAAAACACGGTAATATCATCTAAATAAATGGCAATGAACTTATATTTTTCATCAACAAAAGATATATCCATAGCCCTTTGGAATGGTTTCCCTGCATTCATGAGTCCAAAAGGCATTTTGGCATACATGAATGTACCCCAGGGTGTTGTGAAGGTTGTCTTCTCTTGATCATCATGATGCACCATGATTTGGTTGTATCTAGAAAAACCATCAAGCATTGACATTTTCTGTGATCCAACCACTTTCTGCAAAATGTAGTCCATCTTGGGAAGAGGATAGTTATCTTTGACGGAAACCTTGTTCAAATTTTGAAAGTCTACACACAACCTTATTTCACCACTTTTCTTTCTGACGGGAACTAAGTTAACCAACCATTTAGAGAATATCAAAGGCACTATAATATTAGCATCAAACAAATTTCTTACCTCTTTCTCAATTAATTGTAGCAGCAAAGGATTAATCCTTCTCAATTTATGTTTGAAAGGTTATTCATCATCTTTTATTGGAATTACATGTTGAATAACCTTTGTGTCATACACCTACAAATCCTCATAACTCTAGGCAAACAGATATGGAAAATACTTCATTAAGATGATATATCTCTCCTTGATTTATGGACTGAGTGTCTTGGACAGTTTGATGATTTTAGGACTTTCCTGAGTCCCAATGTTACAATCCTCAATTTCTTCATCATTAGCAGTGACTTTGGGGTTCCTTGCCACATCGTTATCGTCAAAAAGCTTCTACAATGGAACCAAACCCTTGGGAATGATATTATTTTTTAGTTGAACAATGTCTCTACCAACAATTTATTTTGGAAACAGTCATCATTTGAAAACATGGTTGCATCTTCTTCCTAATCACAACAGTTTTCATCATCGATATTTGAGGTCAAAAATTCATCAGTCATTTGGAGAAATCTTACCACTTGTTTGTCATCCTCAAAAATCTTCCAGTACTTGATGTTATCGGGTATTGTTGGTCTGTGCTTGACTCCAATCTCATATTTCATATTTAAAAAGATAAGAATTTTGAAAACAGAGGTTGAATTGGCTAATGCATCAAGAATCAGATTTTGTCCTCTTGGAATCACTGAGAGGTTACATTTTGTAAAACTTTCCAATAGATCAAGAACTATATTTCTATATTCCCTCAACCTAGGATATTTTTATTGATAGATTCCCTTAACCTGCTTTATGAAAATCTTAGAATCTCCACGAAAAAATATTCTTTTTACCCCAAAATATTTCAATGTATTCAAACCGAAAATCAATGCCTCATACTTAGCCATATTATTTGTGCATTCAAAAGAAAAATTTTAAGAGAAGAGTTTTGAACCCAATTTAGGAGGAATTTTCCAAACACATGCTCCATCTCCCTCCTTACTAGCAGCTCCATCAAAATTTATATTCCACGTTTCATCATTTTTTTTATTTTGTTGATCTAAATTTTTCCCTGCTTGATGATCAGCCTCGTCTTTCACAGGGAGTTCAACAATTTTTGGCTCTTCTTTTTCAAAGCACAGGTCATTGTAAAAAATTGAAGAACCAACCTCAGAGTCAACAGAATAAATAGCATGATTGTTTGGTTTGATTTTTCTACTCACTGTGTACTTCAACAGTACTTCCATGTACAGTTTGCTTTCTTGGCCAAAAATCGGTATAGTTGCATAGGTGTAATGACCCTGCTTAAATAGATGTATAGGGATTATTAATTATAATTAATTTGATAATCTGACTGTCCTAATATGTTAGTTAAACAATAATTATTTCTTAATAATATTAACTAATTAATTATTATTAATTACTTGTTCATATCTGTCAATGATTAATTAATTATTAATTGACTCATTAATTGTCAATGATTAATTAATTATTAATTGACTCATTAATTATTTGAGTAAAGAATTAAAGGGGTTAATAATTTAATTTATTAAAGACTTACGTATACGGGGGGGGAAGAAACATTAAACAAGGGGATAAGACATTAAATATAGGGATAAGATATTAATGAAGGGGATAAGATAATAAAGGGGGAGATAAGAAAATTAATGAGGGAGGAGGAGAGTCGGTGAAGGGGGATATGACGGGGAGGAGTCTTACGAGGAGGATCATTATATTGGAAGGGGGAAGAATTTTGAGGGGGATGGGGGATTTCTATTTCGATATTTTTCTGGTGTGGGAGTTTTGATATAGGGAGTTTTTGGGTGAACCATCGCAGGGGGCACCGGGTTGCTGGGGGTTTTGGGCACAGGGGACAGGATATCCTTATGGTATCCTGGAGCTAGGGAGCTAGACAGGCTGCTCCTAGCTGGCAAGGAGGAAAACTCGGTTTTGGGCAGTGTTTGGCACAGTTTCAACTTCAGCATTGGACCAACAGAGATCGGGGTTAGAATCAGGAAGAGGTAATTTGTTTTATGTATTATAAGGAATATGCAGTGTTATGTTGTTGTTTGTAAGTGAATTAGGATAAAACCTTCGGGACTAATATTAAATCTTCAAGTCCACACAAGTTAAGCTCCCAGAGTTTCAATAGTACCGATGCTAGCCGCTTTGCCTTTGTGTTAATGCCAAGAACAGCAGCTACACTGACACTAGTTGTTTGATAAAATAACACATCATCTTCTTTCCTTGATGCAGCTTCAAACTCCTCATTTTCAGCGCCCTAGAGAAAGTGAGCATACAAAATCAGGCTCCATACAGATATCAACCATGCCTAGAAACCTTATCAAACATCGACCCAGATAAACTAAAACGAAATTAGAATCATTCATTTGCATTTGTCCTTAATGTATCCACTTAAGTACTTAAAAACAGGCCTAAAATCTTGGTTAATGGATCTGGTCATGTTGCCAACTTCATATTCAAAAAGAATCGTTGTGTTTGAAACCTGATAAAGAGAATGACAGTCTGAAATTTAATGAGTACTACCAAAATAGTATTTTTTTCCAAAAGAACAAAACTATGAGACCTAGTACTTTAGCACATAAAGCTACAGCCCCACATCTAGAAATGAAATTCATGTTATATTTAGACCAAATAGAGAAATGCCTGAATTTATCTGATCTTATGCAAAATACTTCGTAGATAGAGCTGCCAATTTGGAATATACAAATAGCAGCAGTGAGTGACATAAGACCAAAACGTGTACCTTGACAATTTTTCCTGGAGCAAATTTAATCCTTTCCCCCAAGTAGCAGCCACCAGATTTTGTTCCTAAGGAAGGCAAGTTTAGACTGTATGATTCCTTCAGCACTGGAAAAGAAAATCCTAGGGTTGCAAAGGACCACCTTTCGAATCTGGGCAGGGGTGGTCAAACCACATCCATTTAACAACTCCAGGACTTCTACATTGCACAACGCATCTGGAGCCAATGCAGGTTAGCAACCACATGCACATCACAAATCGAAACCCGAGGCCAAGCGCCAAATCCACTTGTAGGAGGATCCCACGGGCAGACTTCTACATTACACAAGGCGTCTGGAGCCAATGTAGGTTAGCAACCACATGCACATCACAAATCGAAACCCGAGGCCAAGCGTTGAAGCCACTTGCAGGAGGAGCCCACGGGCGGACTTCTACATTACATAACGCGTCTGGAGCCAACACGAGTTAGCAACCACATGCACATCACAAATCAAAACCCGAGACCAAGCGCCAAACCACAAGGGATGTGTCAAAGTGCACTACGCGTCAAGTCAATGCTAAAACCAACCGCCAAGCTCATGAGAACATGCACCGGGCAAAGCACATGTAATAGAACACAAGTCTGCAGAGACCGAGCGCACAAGCACAAAGCATCAGGCCAAGTCACATGGACGAGAATCCCAAAAGGGGGTACACAACAGTCTAATCTATCCAACGCACCATCAAACAGCTCCATGCAACCTGCAACCGCATACACAGCCATCAAAAATTGTTATAAAAAAAATATAATAACATAAATAAATTATTTGGCCCAGTATCCAATCTCCAGTTAAATCACCAAGCTAAGAACTGCAATACAACACCAACGAGCGCATGTCATCAGCCAATGCAATGGACAACCCCGAGAACCCCTGTTCGATTCCCACCCACCTCCTACCAACATTGTTGGTGCTCCCGTTACAATTTCCACCCAAGTTATCCAAGACCGAGCGCACAAGCGCCAGGAATCAAAAAACAGAGAGGAGGATCTCATAAGTGGGCTCAAAAGGCGTGCACTGCAAAACAAAAGAACGAGCTATTCAAACAAGCCAAGTGCTAAGCTCAACTCCACTCCATATATCTCATCGAATAACTTAGGAGAGCTTCGACACATATAAAGGAAATACAACCCAAGCACAAGCATCGAACATCAGCGCACAAATCATTCACCAAGAAACAATACAAGCCATCACCTGAAAAACGAGGAGGAGAAGCCATGAGAGAAGGCCATGGTGGCCGACCACGTAACTAGAAACCTCGCAAGAAGAAATAATAAGGAAAAAAGGAATTAGGGTTAAGGAATAGTTTAGGGTTTTGGTACTAAGAGTCGGGGGTCGGACACGTGGGCCTCATGCCAGAAGCCTGACCTTAAAGGCTGCCAGTGAATGCCTTGTTCGCATCAAGTTATGAAGCACAGTAAACTCTCGCCAAATTGAAAGTAAGATTTTTTGTTTAGTAATATCAATTCTGGTTTTATTAATTTATTTATAAGTATTAATACTATTATGTAAATTTAAATTATTTAAATTAAATAATTTAAATAATTATGAGTTTTAATTTAATTTAAGTAATCTAATTTAAGGTAAGTAAATAATTTAATTACTTTAATTTAATTAAATAAAAAGATAAGAATTAAATATAAATATAAATTAAATTAAATTAAAAGATTAGTGATATATGAATTTTAAATTAAATAATATATGGTAAGATTAATATGATAATTAAAATTAATTAACTTATTTGTCGTAATAATTTATGGGTAAACTGGGTAAGTAAATTAACATTATAAAATTATCATGTTAATAGTAGGTTTGAAACCTATGTCATTAATCATGTGATTATTGAATGTAATAGGGTTAAGAATAAATTTTAGAGGTCCAGGGGTTTTGAACCCACGACCAACCACCAACGCGCTACACATATCACTTTTCCAAAATAAATTCACATATAAATAATTTAATTATCAATAGTGGC
The DNA here is from genome assembly GCA_900067695.1 of Picea abies. NCBI lineage: Eukaryota > Viridiplantae > Streptophyta > Pinopsida > Pinales > Pinaceae > Picea > Picea abies. The sequence goes on from CBVK0102784678.1 coordinate 6,091, forward strand.
AAGGTACTACCCTGAAGAATAATCTTTGATTATCCAAGCGTCAAGCTCACGGGACCTTACACACAACTCATCGAGCCAATCGTCGAGCCCTTCCATTCCATTCCACCAGTCAAAGTCAAACACTAAGCTTCAATGCATCACCTCAGGCTCCCTACATCATGCGACCACAAGTCAGAAAGCAATACATAACCACAGTGCACAAGCGCTAAGTTCCAATGCCGAAAGCCACTCTACAATCCTTAAAGACTCGCACCTGCAGCCACCGAGACACACAATTAAATGCATATGTACAACGCGCCAAGGAAAGATCACGAGTCAAGCATCGAAGGATATTTAGTTGTAAGTGAAAATTTTAAAGGACTTAGACTAGGACAAGCAGAAAAGAGGCAGCATACACACTAGAAAAGTAAGCTAGAGGAATTGGCGAGTATGGCGCAAGGCTAGCATAGCTACTAGACAAGGGAGTCAATAGTTTTCTTAGGCGAAGAAATCAAGCTTAGACGCTTAATACTAACCCAGACAATCCCCTAAAGAGAGTAATGTTTTTTTACAGACAAGTAAAGAAAAACTTATGCCTAACCTTGTTTCTAGTTTAAGTAGTGCCAATTTGAAATGTCCTTGAACTCACCCTGACAACTTTGGTTGATGCAGGTTAAATCATAAAGGATGGTTAGGACTCGAGGGAATCGAGGCAGGGGAGCATCGTCGTAGGCACCACCAGCGCTTCCACCACCATCACCCGAACTAGCTCTCATACTGCGCTCGTTGGAGGCCATAAATGAGACTTTAAAGGGGCAACAACCAGCAAGGACCAAGGTGGAACCCCCACCATCTAGAATGGGTAATCTAGAAGCGTCAAGGGATTTAGGGGGAGGACCTCCACCTGAAGACATCACTCGAGAATTGCAGAAGATCAAACTTCTGGAGTTTGTTGAGGGTCGTGCCAGTGAACGCGTAGAAGCATGGTTGGAAGGCATGACAAGGTGTTTTGCCTTAAGGGACTATGCATCCATCTCAAAGGTGAAGATTGCAATTTTACAGTTAAGAAACGGCGCCTTGAACTGGTGGGGCAACCTGGAAAGACAACTGCATATTACCCTAGACACAGTATCTTGGGAACTTTTCGAGGAGAGGTTCCGAAGGAAATATCTGCCAGCGTACTACGAGGAACAATAGGTAGGGGCATTTCATGCTTTAGTACAGGGAAATAGAACTGTAGAAGAATATGAGATCAGATTTATGGAATTGGTCAAATATGTTTCATATATGGATAATGACCAACGACAGGTAGAGCACTTCGTCTATGGATTGAACCCTAAGATAAGAGCTATGGTGCGGATGTGGAAACTGTCTTCGGTAGCGGAAGCTGTGGAAAATGTGTGTTATGCGGAGGAACACATGAACTTAACCGGAGGTACGAGACTGACCTTTCCGCATCATCCTGGATTCGTGGGGAAGGCCCCTAGGACTTTTCCCAGGGGAGGGGGCTCAAGGCCACCTCCATATGGTAACAGAGTCACACCAAGGACAGTAATTGCAAGGATTTCAATGGCAGTGAGTGCAACATCTCGTTCATCACCAACGATGCAGACAGGTCCACGGCCATCTCAGGGAACAGCTAGTAGGGGTAGGGGTTCCAGGGGAAGGAACTCATTTCAAAGACAGTCACATAACAGTGTGTAGGTTCAATCCCATGTTACCTGTTGGGGATGTGGAGGACCCCATTACCAGCGTGACTGCCCAGAGTTACAATCAGGAAGAGGTAATTTATTTTATGTATTTGTTTTATGTATTATAAGGAATATGCAGTGTTATGTTGTTGTTTGTAAGTGAATTAGGATATGTTCGTAAATTTTAATTAAACTGAATGGATATATGTTGGTTATGATGTTATGAAATGTTAGGATAGCATTTCCTTAAAATAATTTTTTTTTTGGTTTTATAAGGCTCTGTGGAGCGAAACCTTACAATAGGACATGTCCATCTATAGAGTGCCCTTCAACTTTGTATCACATGACCTTGACAACAACATGCCAAACTTTGGATCGATGTTAGTGACAACTACATCCATGACCAGATTCTTTGATGAAATTTGAGATAGAGACACATCCAAATCTTTAATTAATCCCAAGCACTTTACCTTCCTTGATTCAAAAGAGAAATTATCTTTGTAAGGCCTAGTGATGTACAAACCTAGTTCATCCATGATTACCTTTGGCATCGAATTATGATATGCTCCTGAGTCTAGCATTGCATTGTGTAAGGTCATATCATGAACTTAAAGGCTGACATAGAAAGGAGGTACATCACCATCATCACCACTTTCTCCCACCCGTGGACCAAATAAGATTGCAGGGTGATCATCTTGCACATTCAAAGTATAAGATGCTTCTTCCATTTTCATCATTTTGATGATTTGGATTCTATATTCACCATTTCTTATCATTTCATTGAAACGAACAGAAATTTTTCCATTTCACATTCAAAGTTAAAAGAAGATTGAGTTTTTTTTACCTCTTTGATGACTGCATCCCTTTTTTACTTTGGTACCTTCTTTTGGGGCTCTTCTTTTTGTTTTCCTTTCTCCAATGCATCCCTTGTAGAATTGTCTTTCTTGGGCTAACTTGAAGAAGGTAAATTAACTTGAGGCTCCCTTGTAGGATTCCCTTTTGGTGGGTTACAAGGCACCTTTTTATTTCTGAGATTATACTGCTTTTGAAACTGCATGATGGAATTTTGATCCCCCTTCTTATACTCTTATGTTTCCATTAACAACATATCATCATTTTCCTACATAAACTTATCATTTGCATCCATAAATTTATCATGTTCTTCCTTAGTTAGAAACACATATGTTTCAGTATCATCACAACAATGTATGTTGTCTTCAAGAGATTCATCAAAATTTTCATTCACGTGGTTATTTTGGAAGGGGGGGTTAATTTGTTAATCACCTTGATTTCTTTGGTCTCTCTGTCTGATCTATGGAATTGGTGCTCTTATAAAATTAGGATTTATGTGTTGAAAATCAGCTTGATCTCTAATGATGGGTTTGTTGTCTAAGGATAGATTTTCCACCAACTTTTCCGTAGTTGTTACCATTCGATCAAATTTTTCATTTGATGTATGGGAAGTTGAGGGTTGAGCTTCTCCTTAAAAAAAAATCATATCAATTTCAAGATAATACTCAATATTTCTTGATGGCATCAGATTCACTTCTACTTCAATTGCATCATTCATCATGTCATCTAGTGTAGTATATCTCCTTTCCCTCGGCAGTAAGGAAAAATCATTGTCGAAAGAGTCAACATAACGAAGTTGGGTAGCTCTAGGAGGGGATTTGACTTCAATAGGAATTTAATTATAAACCCTCATGAATCTAATTGAAAACTCTTATACTGTCTCACTGGGTGATCTCTTTATGTTATTATATTGATTTAGTAGTTGAAAAGGATTCTTCTTGTCTCCCCATCTTGCAAGGAAGGTTGTTTCAAAGGATGAAAAATTAGGGATACTTGTTGTCGGAAGATCCTTTAACCATTTTCTGACTTCACATGAGAGGCTTTGTGCAAACAGTTTCAATTTTACATCTTCATCATCTACCTCCTCTAGGTCAACAAAGTCATCAAACCAATCTAAGTGTCTCTGAGTTGAAATATTATATTATGCATCATATGCCTTAATTCTCTAATTATAATTTTGAGGTAGATCATGCAATTGAGCAAGTAAGACAAGGGGAGCAAATCTTGCTTCCATGGCTCTAGGAGGATTTTGAACTAGTTGAACAATCTAACTGGGAATGACAACAGTTTGAATGGGAACAGCAGGAATCAAAGATTGAAACTTCTTCTCATAAAATAGAACTTCATTCAAGTTAGACTCTAATCTACATCTAAACAAAGTATTCTCAAATTTTACATCAAAATCAAGATCATCAATACTCTTCACTTCGTCCTTAGGCAATGATAGATTTTGGTCTAGAAAAATACTTGAGTCAGATACCGTTTCTTTTCTTTTATGTAAGAGTTTCTCAATATCAGCCATAGATGTTATAGGTTCTAGATCTGGATTTCTCCTAGTGTAAATCTTCTTTAAAGCCAGGATTTCTCAATAAAGTTACTTTTTTGCTACTGATATTATAAAATGACGTCGTCGAGGTAAATGTTTTCAGCCAATATTATGTATGATTCTCTGTTACCCTCGAGAATCAAATTTGAAACTGCAGTCATTCTTTCCAAAAGAAAATTTCACTTTTCATCCCCGACAACCGCGCCAAATGTTATCACTAAGTAAATTGCCTAGGTTGAGGAAGAAACTCACAAAGGTAACCACAGAACCACTTTAGAACTGAAACTAGCCTTTCATTTCAGAGAGGGATCTCTCTTGTCACTTGGTCTATAAAGATGGACTCTCTTTTAGGAATAGTTTCTAGGTTTTTTAATAGGTGAATGGATTTTAAAGGTTTGTCGGCAATAAGAAAAGGAACCTGTTGGGAAATGGTGTCAAATGTTTGAAGGAAAATGAAAACAATGTCTGATCAGTAGAACTCTCAAGGAAGCAAAGGTTATATAGGAAATGATCTTTCAGTTTTTTAAATTGATGTTATAGAATGAAAGAAAGAGAAAAACATATAACAACATTCAGAGCACCATTAAAGATGAATTCCGATGAGTTAAGAAGAAAATGACAGTGTTCAAATTGATAGAATCTAAAGCATCATTTGAGATGAATTTCAGACCATTTGATATCCAATTTAAACATATAATTATCATCAGATGAAACATAAAGAAAACCAGAAGAACATACATGAAAGGTACACAGACTTCAGGTCATCACCACTAGAATCTTTGGTATGAAAAATATATGGACATCTACACCAATATTTCATTCAAATTCAAAAAATATGTACAATGTTCAATGAAAAATTGTCCTTTGTGCTTATGCCAACGACTTGTACATTCAAAATGTTCAAATATATAGATAAACTATCTCCCTACGCTAGAGAAGTTGAACTTCTCTGCTATCCTATGATTTTGGATCTAATTACATCAAAAGAGAACAACTTGTAAACTACTTGCTAAAAATAGCAAAGTCGCCTTGACCATATTAATGCATACAATATTCTTTAACAAAAAGAGATATCTAGCATATTTTTGAATTTAAACTAATGTGAGTCGTCCTGGGACGGTTGGAGATGAATCTTGGAGTGATATGAGCATTGAAAAGGCTCTATGTCATCTTTGTGTAGCGCATTGTTGTAGCACATTGTGTAACTGCAACCTACAGCAGTTGTGTAGCGATCTTTACACAGAGTGAAGATTTTCTTCACCAAAATGCATTAAGGAGGTGGTTGCAATACATCTGGAGACTCCAAATCATTGCTATATCATTTTCCCATCATTTCCCAATGTATTTCAACCTCCTATGTACCTACAACACTTGTGTAGCATGATATCGCTACGCAAGTTCTATACAATGAAGTTTTTTAGTCAAAAACAAAAACACTGATCATTTGTGATTCTTCAAAAACAAAAATTGTGAATATGTGAGACCTATAACTGATCCACTTCTGCAAGTAGTTCTAATTTCCCTCATGCTTCGTCATCAACCTTCATCCTCAACTTGAGAGACATGTTTTCCTTTCTCAATGACAAATTTTGCCTTTTTAAGTTACCCGCTTGCCAAAACAAAAGTGCATTCCTTCTCAGTTTTGACTAAGCATTTGTGAAGGCTGCACAAGCATTGTTGATGGCTGACCCACACTCCTTAAAGTGTCTCTGAAACCTTATATATGGTACTCTTTTACTCTCCCCGAGCCGAATAATTAGATCTTGAGCCTCCCCGAGTTGCATATTTAGCCACTTGATGGTTTTCTCACTCTCTCCAAGTGAAGTATAAGTATTCTCAACCGGTGTAGGTTGGCCTTGTGCTAGTGTTTCCTCTGCAAGCTTGTAATCAGAAGTTATCTTTCTGGCTGAGGATCTTATTAAGGGGGTTTTAGGTTTAATCAAATCCATAGTCTTAAGATTTTTCCTACTTTCCTTCTCTTTAGAATCTTCTGAAATATTTAAGGATGATTCCTTCTTTGAAACTATTGCATCTTGTGGAGTATGAATATTGGAAACCTTCTCAGCTAATTTTCTTTTCATTTCCCTTTTATCATGAAAAATCTGATCTATGACATGTTGAGATTCCTTAAGCTAGTTTTGTAGCTCCTTGATTACTTGGTCTTTCTCTTTTAGCTACCCCTGATCTTCATCCATTCCTTGAGCTGAATGATCAACAGACTGTGCATGCAGGGAAGGTACAAGAAATCTCTTGGCAGCTGACCTTGTGATTGGGATACCGACTCTTGGTGTTTCTTCCACCTCATCAACAAAATGTGTCCTTCTACCTTTCTTTTTAGCTGGTTGTCTTGGTGAAAAATCATCAATCTCCTTACCTTTCCCCATGCTATGTTCTACAGACCCTTTTTCTTTCCCACTTGAAACTCTAGAGGCCACTTTCTCAGCAGATGAAGGGGTGTCTCCTTTCAGATCTAGAAAAATGTTAGCTGAGGTCAAAAATGAATCCCAGTCTTTGTTTGATTTCTTTAGTTCCTCCACTACTAGCAACTTAACCAAGGAGACATGAAACAAAATGGACTTAAGTTGATCAGCCTTGGCTTGTACCATGTCTGCCATTTTTCTTGAACTCTGTACAGGTAGAAAGGTAAATTCAAGGGGTTATTCACGCT
>CBVK0102784714.1:0-19100 GCA_900067695.1 Picea abies
CATTCAAACCCATTGGGTTTCGGGGTTTTGAATAGCACGAGAACGTGCCCACAAGTTTCGCGATAACACGAAATCCGATTTCTCGACAAGGCAAAGGGGAGATCACCAGGAAGGAGATTTCTGTGGGTATTAAGGACTCCTAACAGGAGGTTGAAGAGTATTGGACTGTTCGGGCCTGGGAAGAAGAAGGTCCTGGTGAGCATGGACGTGTCTTGGTGACGTCTGCGCCAGAGTGGTATCAGAGCTAGAAAATCTCTTTGTTTTCTGCAGTAGAGGAGAAGAGAAATTTTCACCATGCCGCTGAGAAGAGGTAGACAATCACCCAATCGAGAGGGGGAAAGGGAATTGTCCAGAGAAAGAAGTAGCCAAGGACAGAATGTAGAGATAGAGAGGGAAATACGAAATCTTCGTGCCAGAATGGAAGATATGGAAGCAGCGCAGAGACGCACAACCAATACTGGAGATCTAAGTGACTTCGAAGGCGAAGCTGAAGCTGGACATGAAGAAGATGTCACAGCAGAGGATGCATTAACTGAGCGATTGATTAAAGTTATCGCCAGGATGAGTTCAAATACCAAAATGGACATTCCAGCTTACGAAGGAAGCTTGGATGCAGAAGATTTGTTGGACTGGATCAGATCTCTTGACACCTACTTCGATTATGAGGATATCGAAGAGGATAAGAAGGTAAGGCATGCTGTCACGAAGTTGAAGAGACATGCAGCATTGTGGTGGGACGAGCTACAAGCAGATAGACGTTCCAAAGGAAAATAGAAGATTAAAAGCTGGGATAGAATGATTGCTAAGATGAAAGTGAAGTTCATCCCAAGGGATTATCAGATCACACTGTTCAGGCGAATGCAGAACCTGAGGTAGAAGTTGATGACGGTGAAAGAGTACACTGAGGAGTTTTACAAGCTCAATATCAGAGTCTGTCTCTTATAAGCCCGCTCAGAGATGTGTATAAGAGACAGGCTCAATATCAGAGTAGGTCATCGGGAGAGCGATGATGAGAAGGTGGCGAGATATCTGAATGGGTTGAGATATGAAATTTAGGACGAATTAAGCCTGACAACCATCAGAACGGTTGAGGATGCTTACCAGATGGCTCTGAAAGCAGAGGAGAAGCTAAGCCGTAAGCAAGGACAGCGAGGGCGAGGCAGAAGCCAGCCCAGAGACAAGGCAGTTGCCCAAGAGAAATATCAGAAACCCAAGGAGGAATGGAAGAAACCTCAAGGTAAGATTGAGAGAGGTGGAACCTCATAGCGAGGACAACAATATGCTGAGCCGAGGAGACAACATACAGAACAGGGTGGCGGTTATGCTGATGCCAACACTTTTCCTCGTACCAGAGGTAGGGGAAGAGGCAGAGGAGGAGTCATCACATGTTACACATGTGGGAAGGATGGACATAAAGCCTTTGATTGTCCAGACAGGAAAATGGATAGAGGAGAAGCTCACATCGCTAAGGCGCAGAGGCGTGATGTTGAGAATGAAGACACCGAAGCAGGGAGGTCACTGATGGTGCATAAGGTTCTTTTGACACCTAAGAAAGAGGTGGCGGACACAGCTCAGAGGACCAAACTGTTCAGGACCACATGAAAAACCAAGGGTTGGAAATGCAAGGTTATTGTGGATAGTGGAAGCACCGACAATCTCATTTCGACCGAGATGGTAGAAAAGCTGGAGCTGGATACGACTGATCACCCGAATCCATACAAAGTTTCGTGGCTACAAAAGGGACATCAGGTGAGTGTCACTAAATAATGTTTAGTTGATTTCAAGATGGGTGAATATAAGGATACGGTCCTATGTGATGTCATTCCCATGGATGTCTGTCATGTACTATTGGGTAGACCATGGCAGTATGATAGAAATGTGGTTCATGATGGGAGAATGAACACATATACTTTGGAGAAGGATGGAAAGACACACAGGTTGCTTCCGAAAAAGGATGAGGAAGTGAAACCGGAAGAAAGAAATACCATACTTCTCATGAGTGGGAAGGAACTTCTCACAAGGATGGAGAAGAAGGAAGATCCACAATTCTTTGTGGTCAGGAAGCCGAGAATTATCCTGACTAGCACAATAGTGGACGACTTGCCAGAAGAAATTCAGGAACTGCTGGGAGAGTTCGCTAATATCATCGTGGATGAACTACCTCGTTCATTGCCACCGATGAGGAGTGTGAGTCATCACATCGACCTCATACCTGGAGCCAGTTTGCCGAATAAGGCTGCATACAGATTGATGCCATAGGAAAATGAGGAAGTCAAAAGGCAAGTGCAGGAGTTGTTGGATAAAGGACTGGTCAGGGAAAGTTTGAGCCCATGTGTTTTTCCAACAGTGCTTAGTCCGAAGAAGGATGGAGGTTGGAGAATGTGTACTAACTCCAGAGCGATCAACAAAATTACCATCAGGTACAGATTTCCACTACCGAGAATGGATGATCTGATGGATTGCCTGAGTGGGGAAAATTATTTTTCAAAAATTGATCTGAAAAACGGATATCACCAGATTCTCATGAGGGAAGGTGATGAATGGAAAACAGCATTCAAAAAAAACGAAGGTTTGTACAAATGGCAGGTCATGCCGTTTGGCTTGACAAATGCGTCGAGCACATTCATGAGGCTGATGAATGAAGTCCTAAAGAAATTCATCGGGAAGTTTGTAGTCGTATATATGGATGATATATTGATCTACAGTAAGACAAAGGCTGAACATTTGGAACATTTGGCCATCGTAATAAGGAATCTACAGCAAGAGAAGTTGTTGATCAACATGAAGAAGTGCTCCTTCATGAAGACAGAGCTCATTTATTTGGGTTTTGTCATATCAGCAAATGAGTTGAAGATGGATCCGAGTAAGGTGGAAGTGATCAATAATTGGCCATCACCGAGAAATGTTTTCGAGGTGAGGAGTTTCCACGGATTAGCTAGTTTCTACCGGAAATACATCAGGAATTTTAGTGGGATTAGCACAGCAATGATGGACACAGTCAAGAAAAGGCACAAGTATTTTCATTGGACAACTGAGGCTGAGAAAAGCTTCAATCTGTTGAAGTGAAAGATCACAGAGCAACCAATTCTAGTGTTGCCTGATTTCCAGAAGACATTCCAGGTGAAATGTGATGCCAGTGGGTATGCCATAGGAGCGGTCTTGACTCAAGAAGACAGGCCAATTGCATATTTCAGCGAGAAGCTGGATGAAGCCAAGCTGAAATAATCCACGTATGATAAAGAGTTTTATGCCATCATACAGGCATTGAAGAAGTGGAGGCATTACTTGATCCCGAAAGAATTTGTATTGTACAGTGATAATCATGCATTGCAGTTTGTGAGTCAACAAGAGAAGTTGAATCAAAAGCATGCAAAATGGGTAGAGTATATGCAGAATTTCACGTTTGTGATTAAACACATTTCAGGAACTGCTAACAAAGTGGTTGATGCTTTGAGCAGGAAATGTTTGCTGTTGCAGGAGTTCTAAGTCAAATCAGGAAAAAATTTGTTATGGTGAAATGAAACTATCTGTCGCACCAGAATCAAACAAAATCTTAACACTACCATGATTTAGCGTACTTGATGACTCCACTACGGTGGATTGATGTTCAGCCTGGTGGTTATTAACCACTGCATAAATCTGGTGGTTACTACTTGACCTCCTCATTGGTGCCTTTCTGATGCAGGAGCATCGCTCACTCATCAAGCGAGCCATCACATTGAGAGGAAATAGCTGGACAACGCCAGTACACATTTTGAAATACTTTAAAGTTGCTGCGCCGCTCTTTAATGAAGTCATTTATATAGAAGCGCACTTGTATTGTAAAGGGGACCTTGAGCCTTTAAGCTCTCGTCCTTAGTAGATAGGAAGGCATTTAATAGATTTAATGCAGATAGATAGATGTTTAAGTCTAGATTAGACAGTTTCAGTTTTCAAGAGGGAAAATGGATATAGACACCCTCCTTTGTACATTGTATCATTATCATTCATTCAGGAGCAAGAAGATAAGAAAAAGCAGAGAATTTGTGAAGAACACCCATGTACAGATGGTTTTGAATTAATAGAAGAGAGTCTTTGATTCAATTTCATGGCTGGTGTTGTTTTCTCTGTGTATGATGTTTATGTGTTCATGAATGTTTGTTTTCTGGTCATGCACTTTCTTTGAATATGTTGTGTATGTGATTCATAGATTTAACTGAAGTCTGAGAGAGAGAAGAGAATAAGTTTCAATTGTTTCTCTGTTTGAACCAGGATATTCCTGTATAGAGTGCAGTTGAATTCATCCGCATAGAGTGCGTTGATGAAGCTCGACAGTTAAACCCTTATTCTCATTTTCCCAGAAGTTGATTTGGGTTGGTAGAGTCGTGTAGGAGAAGTGCAGACCGACTTAAAGTCTCCGTGGATAATCTAAGAAAAAGAAGGCAGAGATTTCTGTGGCTGGAAGTGCACAGATTCTGAAAGATTCAACACTTTGAGAGTTGTTGAAGGTCTAGCACGAAAGTGTGCGCAAACTTTCTGAAAGAATTAGAGTTGACAAGATTAGGAGGGATAGTTCCTTCGTGACACCGTGGAGAAGGACCCACGAGAAGGTTCGAACAGGAAGGAGCTTTGGAGCGGAAGAAATCCTGGCAGAGGAGGAGTCAACAACTAGGGTTCACAGAGGGGTCTTGCGAAACTCCACTAGCCATTAGATCTCAGAGGAATACACGCGGGTTAAACTTGAGTGCACCAAGGAGAAACCAAGAGCCATTAGGATTCAGTCTTCGGAGTTTGCAGAGGCAGGTGGTTGTCGCCTGCTGAAGTTGCGATTTGCGATTTCCTGACATAATCGGAGCCATCGATCGCTACAGGGACACATGGCACAGGATCCCAGGAAGTCGGGATTCGGCATTCGAGATTTTCCAGTGCAAAGGGATTGCGACCTTTGAAATCGTGATCATGCGATTCCCGATAGAATGGAGAGAGAGGCGATGTGGCAAGGAGATATTGCACGTGCACATCGGAGTTCGGGGTTCGAGGATTCGTGGTACAAGAGAACCGCGACATCGCGTATATCGATTTCCCAATAGGGAAAATCCCCGATAGGAATGGAGAGCATTGACATTCAAACCCATTGGGTTTCGAGGTTTGGGTAGCACGAGAACGTGCCCACAAGTTTCGCGATAACGCGAAACCCGATTTCCCGACAAGGCAAAGGGGAGATCGCCAGGAAGGAGATTTATATGGGTATTAAGGACTCCTGACAGGGGGTTGAAGAGTATTGGACTCTTCGAGCCCGGGAAGAAGAAGGTCCTGGTGAGCGCGGACGTGGCTTGGTGACGTCTGTGCCAAAAGGTGACACTTTATTCATGAGACTAAATAAAGTCGAAGAAAGTAGAATCTATGTTGTTGATTATTTTTCTTTGGATGTTGTTGGTAAAGGTGATGTAGCTTGTTGACATGGTAAAATTTTTGGCATCTATCATGTACCAAATCTTAGTGCCAATCTGTTGTTTGTTTCTTAGTTGATTCAGATTGGTAATACTATGGAATTTTGGCCAGATTGGTTCTATGTTCGGTATTTAAAGAAAGGGAAGTCGATTGTCGCTACTAAGCTCCTGGACCTAACAGAAAACTTATACAATTTTTGTGACTCCACTCGACCTAAATCTGAATTGGTTGCACTTATTTCCCACATTGATGAGAGAAGTCAAATTTGGCATGAAAAACTCAGACATATGAATTTATGAAGTCTGCACAAACTGGAAACTCAGAACACGGTTGTTGTTCTACCAAGGGTGTTTCCCCTGAAGGTCTATGTAAGGGTTGTGTACTTGGGAAACATACTTAGACACCTTTCGACTCTAGACAAGTGTGGCTAGCACAAAACCTAATAGAATTGGTTCACAGTGATGTTTGTTCTATAAATTTACCTTCACTGGAAGGCGCAAGGTACATTTTCAATTTCATTGATGATTTCTCTCGTTTCACATGGGTATTTTTCCTGAAGAATAAAAATCTTGTCTTTGGGAAGTTCAAAGAAGTATGGGCCTTTGTTGAAAAGCAATGTGGTCAACCCATCAAGTGCTTGAGAACAAAAAATGGTGGTTAGTATGTCAATCAACCCTTTGAAGAATACCTATTGTCAGTCCCTAAACCTACATAACTTCCATGTGCTCCTAAAACTAACCTATTCATTCACAAACCTTTTCCTTGGTCTAAGTTTTCTTCATTTACTTTACACTTTATTTTTATTGTGTGATTACCTTTGCTTGAAACTAGTTTCACTTGCTTCTTACAAGGTATGACTAGAAATCATTGCATGGGTCAAGATGTGTCACATCATATTTGTTTGATTTACATTTCCAATTAAAGGCTTTTTCCCAAGGTTTAGAGAATAAACAGGTTCGCGGCAAGAATGTTTTCATTCTTGTAGCATACAGAAAACATCATGACTAAAGGTGTGGTGCAAAATTCAGACTTTGTGACAGTACCTTCCGATCATGCAGAAGTATTGAGCAAATGGATATTTTCTTTCATCATTCCATATTTCAAGGGTTGTCTTATCCAATGGTGATATTATTATGATCAATTGAGTATGGGTTGGTATCCATCGGTACTTTCAGAAACCTCAGATATTGGGGTATGATCACACTTTTTCATATCATTTTTTCGATGGAGATTTGACTTGTTTCATGTTTTATGCGGTGATGAGAGAAACAAAACCATAATTCTCACAGGAACAAACAGATTTCGTGATTAGCAGTATGTTTCCCAACAAGGTGGTCAACTCCTCTATTTAGAACCAGAGGGAATTGAGTTGTTACAAATTTTTCCAAAAATCAGGAAAAAATTTGTTCGGAGAGAATGGTATAGGTTTTGTTTCACTTTTGAGGAATCTCATACAGGATTTATGACTGATCTCTAAGTCATTATCAAAATACATTAAACTCTTAAAAGTTTATGCAATTTAGGATCATACTTTATGGTTTCTTGCAGGTTATAGAAATTGGGGCCTATCCAAAATGTTAGCAAAGGTTTCATTATTTTGCTACTAGGAGTTTAGAGTTCCAGTAGAAAATTGATTTGATCATAGCCTTCAAACCATGCATCCATTCTCTGCGAAATTTGGAGGGGACATGCATTCGAGTAAGATACACAAACCCAATGAATTCCAAGTCAAATTAATCCATATTTTTTAAGAAATGAGTCATTGTAGCCTGCAACCATGTTCTATTTTTCTTGAAAACCGTGAACTGGATTTATCACAAAATTAGTGTGTTGAAGCATCATGATGATATTAATATGTTGACCAAAAATCATCTCGGCCCAGTTTGTCATTTGGGAGAAAAAAGGTATTGAATAGCTACAAGTAATCTCGTAGCATCCTTAGTTTTGAAACATAGGATATTTCTAAAGAGCAGGGGTATGAGGATTCCAGGACAAACATTGAATATTTTTGTAAGTATGATCAACACTATGGACTAGAATGAACAAATCCAAGATGGAAATTTGAGGGTCAATTCTTCAACGTATGTGTTCTTGAAACAATTGTTATAGATTTTATTTATTAAGATCAAAACAATATTTTTGAGTCAAAGATATGATCCTATGATAAAAGATCTATCACCTAGGATCATGTGTTAGTTACTTGTTCTGATTCGATGTAAATCAATCTCAAAATCCATCTAGAGTGGGGTAACCATTTTGTAATCATAATTGCAACTAGATTTTAGGATCTAGAATCTAAAACTGGAACTAGTCTATGTCTATAAATGAAAATCCAAAGAGAGATTAAGGGGTTTCGATTTTGTAAATGTATTGAACCTACATAGAAAATATCTAGCTAGAAAATGACATATACAGTTTGCAAAGAAAATATGAGAAAAGAGAAACAAGAGAGAAAGAATGGAAGAATTCTCATTAACCAAATGAATGAATGACAATTTACACATGATATACTATGTATAATTCAACTAATGTGCAGTAGAGGAGAAGACAATGCACCATAGTGGTGGTCTAGAGTGATCTGGACATGCACCAACAGTTATGGGAGTAAACTTCCACCTAGTCTAGTCTCTCAGGCAGTTACGAGAGTTAACTACCACCTAATTTGAGTTAACTAGTCTCTCATACTTCAGTTAACTGACCGAAAAAGAGTGAAGTGAGGAGGAGATCAAGGAATCATGAGTAATGTGGTAGTCTAAGTACAATGTTTGTAAAACAAGGAACTGACAGTTGTTAGGCAACTATGTCCTTCACTCCAAGACAACTGCACAAAGAATGGAACTTTTTCTCAGTGAAGGTCTTAGTGAAGATGTTTGCAGTTTGTTCTACTGAAGGACAAAATTGTAGTTCGATGATCCCCTCGTGTACTAAGTCCCTAATGTAGTGCATGTGGGTCTAGATTTGCTTCGTCCACTACCTTTGAGTTGGATCTTTGCAGAACTTCAGAGTGCTCTGGTTGTCACACCAGATGAAGATCGGTCGATGAAATTGAATTCCCAACTCAATGAGAAAATGTCATAGCCACATAACATGAATGGTTATGTTAAATACCCCTCTGTACTATGCCTCAGCTAAAGATATATCAATAGCAACATGCTTCTTTCTCGACCAATGGATAGGCAGGGAACCAAGATTGAGTGAGTAACTAGATGTGGACTTGTGATCAATGGTATCTCCTGCCCGGTGAGAATCAGTGACCCTGATGAGGTCCAATGTAGAGTTTGTTGCGTAGTGAATCCCAAAGGTGATGGTTCCTTGTACGTATCGAAACATACGCTTTTCATCCTTCCAATGTAGCTCATGCGGCTCCTGCATGAACCTAGAGACTGCTCCAACTACATAGGAGAGGTCTGGTCTGGAGTGTGTGAGATATAACATGCTCCCCACTAGTTGTTTGTACAATGTGTTTTTATCTAGTCGAGTGTCCCTTCCATCCTCAATTCTGACTCTTGATAGGAAAGGAGTCAGAGTAGACTTGCAGTCTTTCATGTGAAATCTCTCAAAGAGATCTCGTGCATACTTCGCCTGATATAATTTGATGCTTGATGCATCCTAAATAATCATGAGTCCAAGGAATAAATGTAGTAGACCCATGTCCGTCATCAAGAACCTGTCATGTAGAATCCTCTTGACTGCATCAATCATTGAAGTTGAGTAACCAGTGATCAACAAATCATCAACATATAGAACTAGGAGTAGAAGATAACCAGTCGTCCTGAGCATGTAAACATTTAGGTCTGACTTACAACGTACAAAGTTTTGTGACAATAGGTAGGAGTCCATATTGGCATACAATTCCCTCGGGGCCTTCTTGAGGCCATAAAGAGACTTCTTCAGTTGACATACCAAAGATGAATCCTACACAAATCCCTCGAGTTTCTCCATATAGATCTCCTCGGAGAGATTGTCGTGAAGAAATGCATTCTTCACGTCCATCTGATGGACTTCTCGTTCCTTTGTTGCTGCAATGGCAAGTGCCAAATGTATGGAATCCATCTTCGCTACTCGAGCGAAGGTCTCATCATAGTCAATGTTGCACACCTAATAAAATTCTTTGGAAACTATCCTAGCTTTGTATCTGCTAACCTATCCATCTATTGTGCTCTTGGAACTATAGACCCATCTGCACCTGACAAGTTTCCTTCCTAAAGGAAGGGGAAATAGATCCCAAGTCTAGTTCTTGAGGAGGGATTTGTACTCCTCCTACATGTTGGATTCCCAAAAGGGATTTCTAGTAGCCTCGACATAGGACTGTGGATCTAAAGATTGAACCAAGAAAATATGCATGGGTGGTATCAGTTTAGTAGTGATGAGTGCAAGAGGAGCCTCCTCGAAATCAGATCGAGTCCTCCTAGTATCAACTAGATCCCTAACAAGATATCATGCATCCTGAAGAGTAGTCTTGGCCCACTTGGGCCCCTGCTCTGACTCTACATATACATCTGCATGCACTAACTATGCATCTAATTGTACTGACTCGATATATAAATCATCTTAATCATATGAATCAAAACTATCATCTGAAGAAGATTCAACATGTGCATGCTCATTATCTCTGATAGGTGGAAGAAAAAAAGTGTATGCATGTGGCTGTTGAGGTGCATGTGAGATAGTTTCCACAAATTGGACACTACACTCAATGATGATCCAGTCCGAGGAAAGATCAATGATTCGGTATCCCTTCACACTATCGGGGTATACAACAAAGATACACTATGTGCTCTATGGATCAAGTGCCTTCCTCTTCTCAGAGAGAATCCTGGCCCATGCAAGAGAATAGAATAAACAAAAGTGGGTCACTTTCGGTTTGAAACCACTATAAGCCTCATAGGGGGTCTTATCCTTGATAGATCTATGGGGAGATATTTTTTGGATGTAGGTTTCACAATTAAGTTCTTCAACTCATAATCTCTATGGAAGTGAATTTGCATGTAGCATGAAAGATGCCATCTCTTTCATAAATCTATTTTTCCACTTAGCAACTCCATTTTTTTGCGGAGTATAGGGAACTTTGTGCTGCAACTGAATCTTGACCTCAAGACAAGGATTATGTATCTCATGGTTGACATACTCCCCCCCATTATCTATTTGTAGGGCTTTGATCTTCTTTCCTAACTGTGTTTTAACAAGGGCTTTAAAATCTTTGAGGTGTTGAAGACCTATGATTTTTGCCTGAGAAAGAAATTCCATGTGAAGCATGACAAATCATCAAAACAAATGAGCATGTACCTTGATTTATTGATTGATGGATGCAGAAAAGGTATCATTAGATCACTATGGATCGGATCTAAAGGAAAGGAGGCCTTTTGAGTCTTTCCTTTGTCGAATTTCTCTTGAGGATGTTTTCCAAGAACACATCCCTCACAAATTCATTTGGAGAAGTGGATGTCAGGTATACCATCAACCATTCCCTACTTGATAAGTTTTTGCATATATCTGAAATTTAAATTCTTGAACCTTTCGTGCCATATCCTACTACTTTCATCATCATGGGTAAGCAATAATGCAGAATCTGGTTCAATAAATTCAGAAAATGTGTAGTCTGGATTGATGATTTACCTCACCAATAAAAAAATTGGAATTAGTTTGCACGTCATAGATATCCAAAACATCAGGTGTGAATATGACTCTCTTTCCGGTGCCAAATTTTTTCATCTAATGTACGTAGAGAAGATTGATAGAGAGTTTGGGAACGTGTTACACATTCTCGAAGCTCTCCTTTGTGAGTTCAATTCTTCCTTTTCTAGTGACTTCAACTTGAGATTTGTCCCCCATCAGAATAGGAGTACCTTTGCATGCGTCCAATGAAGAGTAGACTTTTTTTGTGGCTTCCATGTGGTGTGATTCTCTTAAATCTATAATCCAAGCATCAAGAGAGGAGTTGATGGAAATCAAAGCATGGCTAGAATTTCCTTTCTTGGGATTCTGATCTTTTGGCTTCTTCTTCTTGGCACCCTTGGGGTTGTGATCTCCAAGGTTGTTTTTTTCAAGTATTTGGGCCATTTGATCTATCTATTTTTTCATACATGCGGATTCTGGATGTAATCATTTACGGAAGTAAGTGCATTTCTCCCCTTTTCTTCCCTTTCCACCTTTGGATCCGGAGGTATCATTGAAGGGTTTTGAGTACCCTTCCTTATTTGGATTTGCATGTGCTTTCCTTTTGTATTTATCTTTATATTTCTGATTTGGATGATTTCTACCATATTGTATAGAAAGTGCATGCACCTTTGGACCTTTGATTTTTCCCATGTTGATAAGTGTGTTCTTCTCTTGTGTCATATATTCAATAAAGGCCTCAAGAGAGGGCATCTTCTAGGTGGCTTCATAGGCTATCCTAACTGAATGAAATGTGGATACAAACACTGAGTATTCCGGACCAAGTTTGGAGAGAATGGTGAGAACCATTTGCTTCTCCTCCTTATATTTATCAACCCCACAAGCCTTGAGTTGCGACAGAAAATCCTTATATTTGTTAAAGAAATATTGGATATTGTCGAAGGTTTTTGGATCCAAAGTAAGAAATTCCACCTCAAGCATGTGTCCCCTCATCTCATCATATTTGCAAAAAATCCCTTCCATGGTGGTCCAAGATTCATTGGGGGTTTTACAGGAGGATATGTGAAAGAGGAGTTCAATATAAATGAGATTGCAAATAGTTCCAAACACTTCATCCATTCGATTCAGATACTTGGATTTTTCTATGGCTGATGTGGGTTCAGTCTCTATTTCCATGGTTATACTGTATAATCTTATGCCTTGAAGATGCACTATCATCTTCTCCTTCCGTGCAAAGAAATTGTATGGTATAAGAATGAATTATTTTGGAAATTCCATTTTTTCTATTGTCTTCAATCTTCGGTACCTGCAAAAAGAATCTGGTGTGTGTTTTTCCTAGGAATCGATCAGCTCTGATACCATGTAAATTTGTTGAACCTGCATAGAAAATATCTAGATAGAAAATTACATACACAATTTTCATAGAAAATATGAGAAAAGAGAAACATGAGAGAAAGAATGGAAGAATTATCATTAACCAAATTAATGAATGATAATTTACACATGATATACTATGTATAACTCAACTAATGCACACTGGAGGAGAATCCAATGCACCATAGTGGTGGTATAGAGTGATCTGAACACAAACCAACAGTTACGGGAGTAAACTACCACCTAGTCTATTCTCTCGGGGAGTTACGTAAATTAATTGCCACCTAGTCTGAGTTAACTAGTCTCTCAGTCTTCAATTAACTAACTGAAACAGAGTGAAGTGAGGAGGATATCATGGAATCATGAGTAATGCACTAGTCTGGTGATAATCCCAAGGAAAATGCGCATTAGCTAGTGATGATCCCAATGTTGCATGGTGATGATCCCAATGTGGTATCTAGACTCCACTCAACTGATCAAACTAAAGTGTGATCTGAAGAGGAATATTCTCCCTAGACTATAGGAGATTGAATAATGACTAGTAAACATAGGGAAAAACTTAGGAAAAATAATTCCTAGGTGTGTGTAAAGTATCTCCAACGGGTTTTTGGTTTAAAAAGGGGAAGATATAGATCTGAATTGTACAAAAATCTAAAGACCTGCGACATTTTGCACTCAATAAATCAAACATTTTGATGATAAATTATTTTGTGTATGTATTTTTTTATGTCTATCTTATTTGAATGCATCTGATATTTTTGCAAAGCATTGGTTTCATCCTGTTTCTTTTCAATTTCAGTATAGTATTCTTTTTGTTAAATTACTTGTTTCGGGAGTTGCATTCAAATATTTATTTCATGTCTTAGAATAATATTTGGTTTTTAAATTCTTCCTTGCAAGTAAAGAAAATATTAACTTGTATTTTTTGTTTCCTCTACTTTACTTCTATTTATCTAGCTGTCAGAATGAACGCTTTTGACTAAGTAGAATGATTTTGGTAACTTGATAAAAAGGGTGTATTCAGAATTATTATCCTTCAGCCTATCCCAATAACATGATCCTTCAAGACAATTTTTAATGAAACACAAACTACAAAAATCATTGCAATAACTAAGATGTGTTAGGCATGCCCTCCTAGCGATCGAAGAGCATCTTCTAGTGCTAACATTGTTTGGCGTCGTTGTCGGGGATTGGAGTAATGAAGAAATATTTCCCTGGGAGAATGACAACGATCAGAGTTATCTCTTTATGGTGAACAAGAGTTAGACACAGAATTGTGACTGCAGCTCATTCACCTGACGACTCCACGATTAAAAGACTCCACTGGATGATGAGCCATGTTAACAGAGAAATGAAAATGCGAAAGGGAAAGACCAAGTATCAACTTATGAGTTTCCTCCATGAGCTTAAATTATTTTTCATAAATTCTTCCCTATCTTTCCCGTTGAATGTCAGAATAATTATCCTATGCTTTGTATACTCAAATGACCATAAACCTACAACTGCATATTCCATCTTGAGGAAAGAGGATTTTCCCTCTTCTTGCATCATTAATCTTGATCCTTTTCCTTCATTTGAACCATATGAGGATCATGATGTCCATATTTTGATTCCTACTGAAGATAACCCATCTTGTAAATGTGTTGATACTGGAGCTAATTCACTACATCCTACAATCACTGTTGAACCATGTCATCAGCTCACTAAAGTTCAGTCCAAGATTCGAGAGCATTACAAACCTCTGAAGCCGCCATTTATCCTCCACGATTTTCTTCCTAATTTTTTAGAGTATATTCCTAGGTTTAATGGAGAAGACCATGTTACAGCTGAGAAACACATGGATACTTTTCAAAGGTTTACAGACAACTTTGAAATCATTCATGAGGATGTATTTGTGAGAACATTCTCCCAATCTTTACACGGAGATGCTAAGCTATGGTTTATAAAATTAAAGGCTAATTCAATAGGATCATGGGCATATTTTCATGATCTTTTCCTAAGATATTGGGGTAAGAACGAGTCTTATGAGCAGTACCTATATGAGTTTTGTTCCATGAAGAGAAGGAGGGATGAGAATGTTTTCATCTTTAATAAGAGATTTCAGAACTTTTATTTTAGTATGTCTATTGATATTTGACCATCTGAAGTTGTTGCTAGGGTGTTTTACACTATAGCCCATCATCATCATTATCTAACTTTATTCCTCATAGAAA
The DNA here is from genome assembly GCA_900067695.1 of Picea abies. NCBI lineage: Eukaryota > Viridiplantae > Streptophyta > Pinopsida > Pinales > Pinaceae > Picea > Picea abies. The sequence continues at coordinate 14,634 of CBVK0102784714.1, forward strand.
GGAGATCTTTAACCCTGCAAAAAATGTTTACATATGCTGAGAAAATTGACGACAACCTTCAAGCCTGTGGAAAGCTCTCAGATCAGATTTGGGATGAAGATGTGGATGCACAGGAACTTGATAAATATTATGAACATCAGAGATTATATCTATACTTTGAATGCATTGATGCATAATTTTTATATTCATGCTTTTCTCTAGATCTTGAAATCATCCAATCAAATTTTTCTACTGTCAAAGATCTAGAAAATTTACATCAACAAGATGATGTTTTATATACAATGCAAAGTTTTTCCAGCTATGAGTATAAGGATGATTGTGATATGAATTTTCTTGTTAATTTTCATGAGGATAATTTTGCATATGGAGTCGATGATAGCCATATTGTAGGTACATTTGATATTATATCATATGTTTCTAATAGTTTGTGTAATGATAAAGTTACTGCTCCAAACTTCAATGAAGATACATCCATATTTGATGAGTATTCAGGGCATTCAGAGGATCATATTTTTGCATCATCCCCCATAGAATTTTATAACAACCCTCCTTTATTCAATGACTCTAAATGAAGTGATATGGAAGATTCAGAAGAGAAATTTTATCTCTTTCTTCAGAGATGATGAGATAGAAAGAATTATATCAAGAGCATGGTTTCATTGTGATTCTCAAAAGTAGTACAGAGATAACTGACATTGTCAATCTTCAGCATCAAATTCAAGAGTCAAAAATAGAAAAAAATAGTAGTAGAGATGAAAATCCCATTCATCTTAAACAATAGGAAGAGGTATCTTTCCATGATTTCTATGATCATGTTGTTGCATATTTAAAATATTTTATCACTTTCAATCCTCTATCATCGTTTCACTTCAAGTACGAGGTTGATTTTCAGAGTGAGTTGTTGTTTCATTTTCAAATTTTTATTTTGACAAAGCATGTTCAAGAAATCTAGTTAGTAGATCAATTTCTTGAATGGTTTCACTGGGAGTTTGATATCACTTCATAAAATAGTTGCAGTTGGTTAGAGTAGAATGTATATATAAATATTTCTCTTCACAAGCATTGAGTTTCAATTTTCAGTTTTGAGTTTCAAGATCATACTTTCATCTTTGTTTGGTGTGCAATAGAATGGAATAAGGACTCCATAGCCCAATGGAGACACTAGTGTGCAGTTAAGTTTGTTGTAGTTTGGTATCTCAGTATATAGAATGGATTGTCTATATTAACAAGGCAGATGTCAGGGAAGATAAGTAGGGCAGAGTTCATGGGTTTCAATTTACATAAATGGAATGAAATAAGGCATTGGTCTGCATTCCTTGATGTATCACAAGGAGAAAATCATCCCCAGATGGAGCCAATGTTAGTCCCTGAACTTGCATAACTTCCTTGTGCTCCTAAAACTAGCCTATTCATTCACAAAGCTTTTCCTTGGTCTAATTTTTCTTCATTTACTTTACACTTTATTTTTATTGTGTGATTACCTTTGCTTGAAACTAGTTTCATTTGCTTCTTACAAGGTATGATTAGAAATCATTGCATGGGTCAATATGTGTCACATCATATTTGTTGGATTTACATTTCCAATTAAAGGCTTTTTCCCAAGGTTTAGAAGATAAACATGTTCGTCTTAATAATGTTGTCGTTCTTGTAGCACATAAGAAACATCATGACTAAAGGTGTGGTTAAAAATTCGGACTATGTGACAGTACATTCTGATCATGCCAAAGTATTGAGCAAATGGCTATCTCATTTCATCATTCCATATTTCAAGGGTTGTCTTATCCAAAGGTGATCTTATTGTGATCAATTGAGTATGGGTTTGTATCCATCGGTACTTCCAGAAACCTCATATATTTGGATATGATCACACTTTTTCATATCATTATTTTGATGGAGATTTGACTTGTTTCATGTTTTATGCGGTGATGATAGAAACAAAACCCTACTTCTAACAAGAACAAATAGATTTTGTGATTAGCAGTATGCCTCTCAACAAGATGGTCAACGTCTTTGTTTAGAACCAAAGGTAATTTAGTTGTTGCAAACTTTTCCAGAAATCAGGCAGAAATTTGTTCGGAGAGAATGGTATAGGTTTTGTTGCATTTTTCAGGGATCTCATATAGGAGTTATAATTGATATCTAATTCATTATCAAAAGACACTAAACTCTTGAAATTTTATGCAATCGAGGATCATAATTTATGGTTGCATGCAAGTTATATAAATCAGGGCCTATCCAAAATGTTAGCAAAGGTTTCATTATTTTTCTACATGGAGTTTAGAGTTCCAGTATAAATTGGATTTGACCATATCTTTCAAACCATGCATCCGTTCTCTACGAAATTTGGAGGGGACATGCATTAGAGTAAGATAAACAAACCCAGTGAATGTCAAGTCAAGTTAATCAATATTTTTCGAGAAATGATCCACCATCACCTACAACCATTTTATGTTTTTCTCAAAAAATGTGAACTAGATTTATCTCAAAATTGGTGTGTTGAAGCATCATGATGATACTAATATCATGACCAATTGAAGCATCATGATGATACTAATATCATGACCAAAAATCAACGCGACCTAGTTTGTCATTTGGGAGAACAAAGGTAATGAAAAACTACAGGTAATCTTGTAGCATCCTTAGTTTTAAAACAAGGGATATTTCTAAAGAGAAGAGGTCTGAGGATTCTGGGACAATCATTGAATATTTTTGCAAGTAGGCTCAACACTATGGACGGTAATGGACAAATCCAAGTTGGAAATTCGAGGGTCAATTATTCCACATATGTGTTCTTGAAACAATTGTTATAGATCATATTTATTAATAACAAAGAAATATTTTTGAGTGCAAGATATGATCCTAGGATAAAGGATCTCTCACCTAGGATCATGGGTTAGTTACCTATTCTAATTTGATGTAAATCAATCTCAAAATCCATCTAGAGTGGAGTAAACATTTTGTAATCATGACTACAACTAGATTTTAGAAACTGGAATCTAAAATTGGAACTATTCTTTGTCTATAAATGAAAATCCAAAGAGAGAGTAAGGGGGTTCGATTTTCAGTGTAAAAAGGGGAAGACATAGATTTGAATTGTACAAAAAGCTAAAGACCTGCAACATTTTGTACTCAATAAATCAAACATTTTGATGATAGATTATTTTTCCTATGTATTTATTTTTGTCTATCTTATTTGAATGCATCTGAGGTTTTTGGAAAGCATTGGTTTCATCCTATTTCTTTTTAATTTCAGTAAAATATTTTTGCTGTTAAATTACTTGTTTCAAGAGTTGCATTCAAATATTTATTTTGTGTCTTAGAAAAATATTTGGACCTGAAATTCTTCTTTGCAAGTAAACAAAATGTTAACTTGTATTTTTTGTTTCCTCTGCTTTACTTCTATTTATCTAGTTGTCAGAATGAATGCTTTTGACTAAGTAGGATGATGTTGGTAACTTGATAAAAAAGGGTGTATTTAGACTTATTATCCTTCATCCTAACCCAATAACCTGATCCTTCAAGAAAATTTTAAATGAAACCCAAACCAAAAAATCCATTGAAATAACTAAGATGTGTTAGGCATGCCCTCCCAGCAGTCAGAGAGCATCTTCTAGTGCTAACACATTCTTTGTTCTGGTATTGACTGGCAGCATTCATCTCCTCACACACCTCAACAAAATGGAGTTGCATAATGCAAGAATCGAACATTAATCGAAATGGCTAGATGTATTATGCAATCTAAATACTTGTCTCCTCACATATGGGCTGAAGAGGTCTATTGTGTCAATTATCTACTCAATTGAATCTTGACTCTATTTTTTCCCTCCTTGACTCTAGTCTAACGATGGCATGGGAAGAAAACTTATGTTGGCCACATCCATGTGTTAGGATGTGTTTCTTGGGCCCACATTATTGATTATTTTTTAAAGAAACTAGATGCAAAGATTAATTCTTACATCATGATAGGATACTCTGAAGAGTTTGTTGGAAGGATTACAGTTGGGAGTAAGCTTGTCATTGATGGCAAGAACAACGGTGGAAAAGATCGGCATGATCAACAGCACAGTGATAATGGAAGAGTAAACTCCATTTTAGAATTTCGGATACCAGGAGTTGAAGTGTCAAAACACTTCACCACCGAAGTGGCAAAATCGCAAAGTGACTAAATCGCAAGGTGGACGAAATCGTGAAGCGACAAAATCATGAGAATATCTAGGTCGTAGGATCTGGAGTATCTATGAAGTCTCAATAGCCATTAGATATGGTGAAGTTGCAAGGCGGATAAGTCCAAGAGTCAACCAACTCTCCAAAACTGTGAAGGAATCCTGGTCGTCCATCGGGGACAGTCGTGGACCGTTGATCAAGAGGACGCGTGGCGGAAGATCGTCATGTCACTGACTGGAAATTCAAAGGAACGGGGTTCCCTAACTTCTCTAATTCACGATATGTGAAATCGCGAAATAATCT
>CBVK0102784717.1:0-10011 GCA_900067695.1 Picea abies
AGAAGAAAGAGCATAGAATGGTCGTGAAGCCGAAGTTCCTCTGCGTCCGCAATCGGCAATCTGTCAACTCTCTCTTTATACACTCTAACAATGTGGTGCTCCAATAAAATATTTGTACATTTAAGAACTGGACTTCATAGTTCATCTATGCATGAGACACCTAATGTAGAGCCGCAGAACCAATGATTCGCCCAATAAGCAACACTATCGCCTGTAGTGATAAGTCAGTAATCTTGTTTATGGGCACCTATGAGCTTGAGCGGTCTATACCAGACTCATAGTAAAGACCAATCAATTCTGCTATGTTATGCGGCCCCAAAGGAAAAGTCTGGAAGTTGACTGGGTCCCCTCTCCTGGAGAGGCTAGTCAAAAAATATATGTCCTCGATTGTGGGCACCAGTGACTGCCCCTCTAACATGAAATCCTCTGCATCCGGATGCCAATAGTCAACCAAGGCATTCAGTATCCTAGGTTGTGCCCGCATAATAGGACATAAGAAGAACTTGAGCAACCCACATTGCATCAGGGCAGCCACAACATTGGGTTCTTCTTCAACCAACTCACTAACCTCCTCATGCTCTCTTTCTCTCCAATGAACATACATCCTGCAAAACACCAAGGTTCAGGAGAGTTAACCCTTGTTTTTTAAACTTTTTCATTCAATAAGGGGGGTTCGCATGGGATGTAATGTTGACAGTCGCGTTTACATAGGTGCAGGGTTTAATCTACCTGAATGTACACGTGGCTTGTCCTGAGATAGGTCACGTGGACCTAGGGCCGACCTTTTGAAGGTTGATGCCCCCCCAAAAAATGGAACCTAAAGAAAAAATAAATATTTAAATTGCAAGATAAGAGAGTTTGTACTTACTTGGTCTAGACAGATGGTCATTTCATCCACTGTAGCTCCCGGAATCACCACTTTTATCAAAGGGGGCTTTTTCTCTCAAGAGTCAATTTCCAAATCAGCAATGGTGATAATGAGTTGTCAACTTCTATTTATAGAATTTTTGGCCTCTTTTTGTCACTTTTTTGGCCCCCCTTATCATTTTATTTAAAACAAAAACCATTTAGAGTGATCCAGGAGTTGCTTTGGAGGGGTATGATCGGGTATCGGGACATTTTTTTTGGATTTTTGGGTAAAATTTGACGGTCTGTGGAAAAATCTCAGATGATCAACTTGAGCATATAGGTTAGGTTTATACCATGACTTTTGTATCTCGCTGTCTTTATCCCTTTTCCATAGGATCGATCCCATCACATTGTGAAATGGAACCATCATTGTTGCTTTAGAAGTGTCGTGAGTTGGTGGTAGAGCTTCCCGAAACATGGATGCCCTAGGTAGATCCTAGTTGCATTATGGTGTCCATGCTATCTATAATAATTGTAGGCTTGGGAGTCCTTTTTGTCTTTCCTGATTACGAGTTTAAGCCTCATTTACATGATTCATTTTCACTCTTGACCTCACCCTCAGGACTCCCAAAAGATATAACAGGTCTTATTTTAATCCCTTTTCAGACCCTCTAAACATGAAAATATTGTCGAGAGATCTTGTGGCCTTTCACGCTCGTTAAACTAAAATTCGAAGTCACGTCTGTCTGATGGTAGTTTACCCCTTTTTTGGTTCGGACGGTCAACTGTACGAACAAAGGTATACTCTATGGAACTTCAGTTCTCTAGAAGAGTACTCTCAGGTATCATTTTAACCCTTTTTCAGGCCTAGGGGACTAAATTTACGAAAAAGGAACCCCCATGGAGTCCATAGTTAAGCTCTTTTTAGACTCCCTAAAATTGAAAATATCATCGAGTGACCTTATTCTCTCACACTCGTTAAAATGGTCCAGAAGAACATTCCCGACGGATTCCATAGTTAAGCTTTTTTCAGACTCCTTAAAAATGAAAAAATGGCCGAGTGATCCTGTCTTTATCACACTCGTTAAAATGGTTTTAAATAGAGATCTTGTCGGGGCTAATTTACCCCTTTTTTGAACCGACTAGACTACTTCCGAAAAAGGTACCCCAATGGAGTCTCCTTTTACGTTTTTTCAAACTCTCTGAATATGAAAAACCATCGATCTTACCTTCTCTGGGCTCATTAAACTTACATCGAAGGACATTACCATTGTGTGTTTTATTAATCACATTTGCATACCTGCGTGTTTGGCCTAATGTCGGCTCCATGTTGCTCTCAAATGAACCATCTGAAGCATGCCTTATACGCAAGCCCTGTAGCACTTTGCCTCTACGTCTTGACAACTTTGGCCCCTGTAGGATTTTTCTCGAGTGTCCTTTCCTTGCATATGTCCCTTTTCCCTAAGCATCCCTGTGTTCTATGTGCTTGGAACTAGTATGCTTGTGACACTTGATCCTTCTTTGTAACATAACATTCTTTTATTCATTTTTCCAAAATCATTGAAAAAGACAAAAAAAATCAAATATACCCCAAAAAGAGGAAGGGAAAAGTATTTTCTTTATTGGCAGCACAATAAGACACCCTTGGATAAAGCACATATGTTTGTTTGTTCATCAAACTATGGGATTTAATACAAACTTAGGAAGTTGTTCTCGCTACATAGAGTTGTGTCCTCCTCCATTTGGTTATTCTTCCAAACATATGGAGAGTTTGTGTTACCTCCTGCCTCGTAAAATTAGGATTAATGCCATGCTGCCTGAGTATCATCATTTGTCGTGTTGTTGTCCAAGGGAAGTTTTTACCAAGCTTGAGTCATCCGCTCTATATTTTTTCTCTTTCCCTCATAACCGGCCATCCTGAATGTCCAATCAAGTCTTTGTTCAAAATAAATGAAGCCTTCAGTCTGATCATCAAGATTCTCTAGTCCATGACTGACGAGTCGTTGAAGGCCTCTAGGTAGTGAAGTCATACACTCATATTACACTCCTACCCAAGTTTTGAAGAATTTGAATTTGTTTCTTGAGCTCTGAAGAACTCATCTCCAGCCATCAGGCCTTATCAGCTTCTGAGAAGATGGATACTTGATTGAGGAGCATCGTTGGCAAGAGCGTAGAGGCGGGACCACTCAACATGTGAGAGTTATTCCATAACTTCAATGTGGGAAGTTACAACCGATTTTGGAATCCACCTCCACTCAGCGTTGGAATTCACCTTTTGGAGGCACGCTTGGACTGGTGTCGAATTTTACCCTTTGAGGCATGTTTTGAAAATTGTAAACAGAGTAGGAGTTTCCACTTCGGCTCTGGAATGCGACTGAACTAAGATAGCGTAGGATGAATATTAGAGTAAGCAAGTAGCCAGGGGAAAACCCTAGAAACATTTTTTGAGTTATGTAGAAGTTTGTACACCTAGTTAGAGAGGGCTAGCATACAGAGAAAAATTAGCTGTAAGAGAGAACTGCGAGTTAGCAGGAGATTTAAATGATTTGAGTTACTGTAATTTTGAATGTAATTTGTAGCCATTGGGCACTTGTGAATATAACAGAATAGAAAATTGATCCAAATGTGTGGTGTTTGGACTATGTGCATTTTCCTGTTATTTTTTGTTTTGATGAACAAGTGGATGGAACTGTGAATTTTCCCAGTTTCAATTGTTTCTCTTCATTGGAAGCTCTGCAAGGTGTGCATCGAGTCAGAGAGGAACACCATGGATCTTAGTTATCAAAATCCCTCAGACGCAAGGAGTGCATGGGAGGTCGAAGTCTGAACCAGACAAAGCTCAGGGGGAATAACACTTCGGAAGTGTTATCAAGATCCAAGAACTTATTCCGTGGAAGAGGTGAAGACCGAGTCTTAGAAAACTTAGAAAATTTTCTAAGTCTGAAGCGAGTAAAATCTCAAGAGGAAGAACATCATCGAGCATTGGATCGTGGTGGAAAATCCCATGGACCATCCGATTTGAGGAAGGATCATAGACTTTAACGATGTGTATATCCAGGAGGGGAGATCCCAGAGACCTGGATGGACGGTGGAGAGTCCTCAAGGAGAAACGTTGAAAACCCATAGGCCATTGGATTAGGTGGAGCTGTGAGGAGGTTAGCAGAAAAGGCTTCTTGACGCCCAAAGCTCGGGAGGAGTAGTGACCATTGATCACAATCATATCTACAACGTTGGTCCATTTTTGGATTTTGGGTACCGCGAATTGGAAAGACAGAGACTCTTGTTTTTCAAAATCCTGAACCACAAAATCACAATGTTGCGATTCAACCAGAACCATCGATCCCAGGGATCGTTGTGAGCTATTGATCAAACGCTGGGATATTTCATCATTTCAGCGTTTTGGAAACTGGGGGCTCGAAGAGTGAAGGGACAAGACGCACAACTTAGGAAGTCCCAGTCCCCGGTATTTTGGCATTTCGAGTCTCGGGAGTTGAAGAGTCAAGGAACTTGCATCAGGATCCATGAAGTCGCGAAATATGAAATTCCTTTTCAGTAAAATTCTTGATCAACCCTTTCAACATTTCGACATTTCGGCCACTGGGGGTTCCAAGGGGCAGAGATATCCCTTATAACTGAATTTCCCAAAATTGCGAAACCCAAAGTCACAATTCACAAAAACTAGGAGGATAAGGCGCTAGGACATTTTGTCTTTTCGGTGATCGGAGACTCCAAGGAACAAGGATACTCCTTGTGTTCTGATTTCACGAAATGTGAAATCCCGAAGGAACAAGTGCCAAGACATTTCATCATTTCGGCTACCGAAGGTTCAGAGGGAAAAGGAACAGGATGCTTGACTCATGAAGTCCCGGTCTCCAATAAGCTTCCTTTTCAGTTTGGTACAAGGTCACGGCCCTTGGTCATGTGCTGTGGGAGCTCACACTTGGCACTTGGAAAAGAAAACTGATCATTGGTGAAGGGACTTGTGTGTTGATTTGAAGGGTTCCAGTTTGGGACTAGAAGAGCCATTTTGGCTCCGGAACCAGAAGGTCATGTAGCCCTCAGGAGGGATAGGGGGTCTGCATCAAGTGGTATCAGAGCATCAGTTTTTTGTCTATAGACTTCAGGAAAAGGAGGAAAAGAAGGAGACAAATAACTAAGAGTTGTACTCTATGTGTGATAGAGAGTCAACATAATGCCACTAAGAAGACGAGAGTCGCCTTTAGCCAACAGTGCTATAGAGAGGGAGATGTGAGAGCTTCGCACCCAACTGGAAACAATGGAAGCATCACAGAGAAGAGCACCTAAACTTGAGGATGTCAGTGATGCAGAAAGTGAAGGGGTTGAGGTTGAAGAAGTTGCAGGAGAGGATGTTGTAGAAGAAGGTTTGTTGAGAGCAATTGCCAGATTGGGAGGCAAAGCTAAGATAGAGGTCCCCATGTATGAGGGAAATATAGATCCTGAAGAACTATTGGACTGGATAAGGTCCATGGACAAACACTTTGACTATGAATATGTCGATGAGGAGAAGAAGGTGAAGTAGGCAGTCACCAGGCTAAAAGGGTATGCAGCACTGTGGTGGGACGAACTGTAGGCTGAGAGGAGAATTAAAGGCAAACAAAGGATAAAGAGTTGGGACAGGATGGTATCGAAACTGAAGGCTAAGTTCATACCCAAAGACTACCAGATCAATCTATTCAAGAAGCTACAGAACCTGAGACAGAAAGGGATGATAGTCAAGGAGTACACCGAGGAGTTCTACCGGCTGAACATCAGAACTAGACAAAGGGAGACAGACGAAGAAAGAGTCGCCAAATATATAAATGGCTTGAGATATGAAATCCAGGATGAACTTAGGATGATGTCAGTGAGGATTGTGGAATATGCTTATCAGTTTGCGCTGAAGGCAGAGGAGAAGCTGGCCAGGAAATAGAACCAGCGAGGAAGAGGTAAAGGCTCGATCCTAAGCACAAGAAATGGATTTAACCGTGACAGAGCACATCAATATAAGGATGAGGCTGAGAAACCACAAAATCACTCAAAATGAGGAGGAAGTTCATGAGGAAGAAAAAATGGTGGAAGAAACTCTTCTAGAGGAAGAGGCAGAGGAGGAGTAAGGTGCTATAACTGTGGAAAGATAGGGAACATGTCTTGGGAATGTCCCGAGAAGAAGAAGGAAGGGGGAGAAGCTCACATTTCAGAAGCACAAAGAAGAGATGTTGACACAGAAGGAGCAGAGGATGGAGCATCCCTGATGTTGAGAAAATTTCTCTTAAAACCAGAGGCAAAAATTGAAAAGCCAGTGTAGAGAAACAGTTTCTTTAGGACAGCTTGCAAGACTAAGGAAAAAGTATGCAAGGTGATCATTGACAGTGGGAGTACTGAAAACCTAGTATCCATAGAGATGGTGGAGAAATTGGAGCTGAAGACAACTACACATCCAAGGCCATACAAAGTCTCATGGCTGCAAAAAGGACACCAGGTAATGATCACTAAACAATGCCTAGTTGAAATTAAAATAGGAGTATATAGTGATGAAATCCTATGTGATGTAATTCCCATGGATGTATGCCACATTTTGTTGGGAAGACCATGGCAGTTTGATAGAAATTCCATTCATGATGGAAGGAAGAATACATATACATTGGAGAAGAATGGTAGGACGCATATGTTACTACCAATGGAGGAGAAGAGAGTGAAGGAGGAAGCCAGCACAAACATACTTCTCATGAGTGGGAAGGAACTCCTGAAAGAATTCAAGGAAGAATAGAAGATGTAGTTCACTGTGGTGAGGAATCCCAGAGTCATCCTTACAGGTACATCAGTGAATGATCTACCTGAAGAAGTTCAGGAGCCACTGGATAATTTTGCTGATATAGTGGTGGATGAGCTGCCAAACTCATTTCCACCCATCAGGACTCAGGAGTATCAGTCATCATATCGACTTGATACCAGAAGAAAGCTTGCCAAACAAGGCAGCGTACACATTAACAGCTCGAGAAAATGAGGAGGTGAAGAACCAAGTCCAAGAGTTGTTGGATAAGGGTTTAGTTAGAGAAAGTTTGAGCCCATGCGCAGTACCAACTGTGTTAAGCCCAAAAAAAGATGGAGGATGGAGAATGTGCACAAACTTGAGAGCCATCAACAAGATCACCATCAGGTACATACTTCCTTTACCGAGAATGGATGACTTAATGGATTGCTTAAGTGGAGCAAATTTTTTTTCTAAGATAGATCTGAAAAGTGGATATCACCAGATCAGGATGAGACAAGGTGATGAATGGAAAAAAACCTTTAAGATGAATGAAGGTCTGTATGAGTGGTTGGTTATGCCATTTGGCCTAACGAATTCCCTGAGTACTTTTATGAGGTTGATGAATGAAATTCTGAAAGATTTCATTGGCAAGTTCGTGGTTGTATATCTGGAAGATATACTAATATTTAGCAAGACTAAAGAGGAGCATTTGAGACACCTAATGCTAGTAATGAGGAGGCTACAATAGGAGATCAATTTGAAAAAATCCTCTTTTATGAAGACATAACTCATTTATTTGGGTTTCGGGATCTCTTCGAATGAACTGAAGATGGATCCAGAGAAGGTGAAAGCGATCATAGAATGGCTATCACCAAGGAGCATGTTCGAGGTAAGGAGCTTTCATGGTTTAGGAAGTTTTTATAGAAATTTCATTAGAGAGTTCAGTGGGATTTGTGCACCAATGATGGATACAATGAAGAAGCGGCACAAGTCTTTTAAATGGATAGAGGAGGTTGAAAAGAGCTTCAATATATTGAAGGAGAAGATAACAGAACAACCAATTCTGGTCTTGCTAAATTTCAAAAAGACATTTCAGGTAAGATGTGACGCAAGTAGAGTTGCAATAGGAGCAGTTATGAGTCAGGACAATCGACCTATTGCCTATTTCAGCAAGAAGCTAAATGAGACTAAGAGGAAATACTCCACATATGACAAGTATTTTTATGCCATAATTCAAGATATGAAGAAATGGAGGCATTATCTTGTCCCGCAAGAGTTTTTCTTGTACAACGATAACCAAGATTTACAATTCATAACCCGACAAGAAAAATTGAACCAGAGGCATGCAAAATGGGTTGAATATATTGAAAATTTTACTTCTGTCATAAAACATATTGTTGGAAATGCTAAAAAAGTTGTTGATGCGTTAAGCAGGAGATGTTTAATTCTATAGAAATTCTAGGTGAAGACCTTGGGGTTTAAATGCCTTAAGGATATGTATCGTGATGATACATATTTCAAGGAATCCTACGAAGCATGTAAAAGCCCTGTACTGAGAGATAGAAGTCAGTGGACAGAGTATATGGTTCAAGAAGGATTGTTGTTCAGAGGAAATCAATTGTGCATACCAAGATGCTCAATGAGGGACAATCGTCTGAAGGAGAATCATAGTGGAGGATTGGTTGGACATTTCAACCACGATAAAACGTTTTCACAGTTGATCAGTTCATACTATTGGCTAGGTATGAGAATAGAGGTGATAAATTTTGCAAACAGACATAGGATCTGCCAACATGTGAAGGGGAAAAGATAGAACACTGGATTGTATCAACCATTGCCAATACCAAAGAGGCCTTGGGATGCAATAAGCATGGATTTCGTGTTGGGATTGCCAAGAAAACAAAGGGTATTTGATTCCATATTTGTAGTGGTGGATAGGTTTTCAAAAATGGCACATTTCATCCCATTCCAGAAGACCAATGATGCAACACATGTTGCAAATCTATTTTTCAGAGAAGTTGTGAGACTTCACGGTCTACCCAAGAGCATTGTCTCAGACAGAGACACAAAATTTGTTGGTCACTTTTGGAGGACATTTTGGAAGAATATGGGGACAAATTTTTCCTTCATCTCAGATTATCACCCTCAGACAGATGGGCATACTGAGGTGGTAAATAAAATTTTGGGGAATTTATTAAGGATTCTAGTTACTGAACATCATAACCAGTGGGATCAGATTCTTCCACAAGAATAATTTGCATACAATGACTCACCAAATAGGAGCACTGGAAGAAGCCCATTCCAAATACTATATGGAATGCAACCCAGTGGAGTGTTTGAGTTGAGAGACTTGGAACAAGGTGAGATTAAGAGTGTTGGAGCAGAGGATTTTGCTACGGAGATGGAGCGAATCCATAGCCAGATCAAAGGACAATTGGAGAGTTCTAATGAGAAATACAAGCATAGAGCTGATCAGCGTCGCAGGGAACTTCAATTTGAAGTGGGAGATCAGGTTTTATCACACCTTAGGAAGGAAAGGTTCCCTAGGGGAACATATAACAAATTGAAGATGAAGAAGATAGGACCCTGTAAGATCTTGAAGAATTTTGATGCAAATGCCTATGAGATCGAGCTACCAGATCGTGTGGGTATTTCACCCTTATTCAATGTCTCAAACCTATACCCTTAAAGGAAAGATGACATGGAAGGGTCAGAAGATCAAGGAAAGATTCAGTGGGAGAAATAGATGCCTGTGGCAGAAAAGCCGTAGATGGAGAAAATTGTTGATCAGACGATTGGCAAGAAGACTAGGAGGAAGACTTATTTTGAATATCTGGTCAAATGGAAAGGAAACCCAATAGAAGATTCCAGTTGGGAAAATGAAGTTGCTATCCAGAAGCAAGGAAAGTTAGTAGAGGAGCTCATGGACAGGAGTCCATTAATTTTTTTCAAGGGGAGTATGATGCAGGAGCATCGTTGGCAAGTGCGTAGAGGTGAGACCACTCAACACGTGAGAGTGCTTCCAGAACTTCAATGTGGGTAGTTACAACCGATTTTGGAATCCGCCTCCACTCAGTGCCGGAATTCACCTTTTGGAGGCACGCTTGGCCCGATGCCAAATTTTACCCTTTGAGGCACGTTTTGAAAATTGTAAACAGAGCAGGAGTTTCCACTTTGGCTATGGAATGCGACTAAACTAAGATAACATAGGATGAGTTTTAGAGTAGGCAAGTAGCCAAGGGAAAACCATAGAAACATTTTTTGAGTTATGTAGGGTTTGTACACCCAGTTAGAGAGGGATGGAATATAGAGAAAAATTAGTTGTAAGAGAGAACTGTGAGTTAGCCGGAGATCTAAATGTTTTGATTTACTATAATTTTGAATGTAATCTGTAGCCATTGGGCACTTGT
>CBVK0102784732.1:0-11441 GCA_900067695.1 Picea abies
TCTCTCTCTCTCTCTCTCCTCCCCTTTGTCCCTCCCTCCCACTATCTCTACCCTCTTTGTCTCCTACATCTACCACCTCCTTCTCTCTCCCCTTGTTTTTAGTCTCACTCTCATTCTCTCTCCCACCTCTCTCTCTAACCCCTCTCTTGGTATTCCTCTCCCACCCTATCACACTCTCAAACAATCCATCTCTATCCCATTCTATCTTTACCTCTTGCATCTAACCCCCGCTCTCTCGGTCCCTCTATCCCCCTCTATCCCCCACTCTCCCCACCTTGCTATATATTCATCTATATAACCTCGCTTCCCTATCCCCCCCACTTCCTCTCACTCTCTAACTCTCTACCCCCCTCTCGGTCACCCTATCCCTCACTCTCTTTTTCTTCTGTTATCCCCCTCTCACACTCTCTTTTTTCCTCTCTCTGCAGCACCCATCCTTACATCACAAGGAAAGAAATGGCCTTGACCTAGACATGTCAATACCTAGACCTAAACCTAGACAGAGAAAGACCTAGACATGGAAAGACCTAGAGAATGACCTAGACCTATACGATGACTATGATGTAGACCATGACATAGACATAGACCTAGTTGAATCATGCAATTATTATTTTGATCTCAATAAAAATAATAAAATTGATTGCAAGGGATTATAAAAACCTTAAAAAAATAAAATTGATTGTAGGGGATTATAAAAACCCTAAAACAATAAAATTGATTGCAAAGGATTATAAAAACCTTGGACCATTATTTAGGATCTCTATGAAAGTGCTTGGTTAAAAGTGTTGAACTCCCTTCTCTTGATAATAAATAAAATAGAGAGGATAATAATTGAGAAGAAGAAAATTATGTTTATGAACCTTAATCAACCACAATAACTTTTCTTCCATGTATAAACCAAATACTCGCATTTTCCATCAATTTCAATGAAAGAAGAAAAATGTGTTCCTTGCATTTCTATTATAAAATAATAAAATAGAAACATTTTTTTTTTACATTAAAACCCATGAGATTCTTTGATGCATGAACACGTAAATATGTAATGTTACACTAAAGAATCATGGAAAGAATATTACAAACTAGTAATAGGTGATGCATCCATTAGTTAAGGAAAACTTAAAATAAGATTTCATTTAATAACATGATCAATACATATTATACCCATAAGTAGTGTGGTTGTTATGGCTTCACAATTCTAATGCAATCCATCTCTTAAAACGTTCAAAGAATCATTATTCCATTAAATCTAGATACTATCATGGTCAAGAGAGCTTGAAACCTACATGGTTTCAAAACTATATTTGGATATCTCCATTTGACAAAGCATACGCATAAAACCAAGAAAATAAAGAAAAAAGAGAAAAAGTAGCATAGGACCAAAACCCCAAGTGGTGTCAAGTGACTCTAAAGTCATGTTGGTACCCTCATATTTATAAGCAAGAAACCAACAATGTTGGAAATTCAAAAAGAGGAAACCCTACTTAAGGCTACACCATCTGGTGTCAAGTGACTCTAAAGTCATGTTGGTACCCTCATATTTATAACCAAGAAACCAACCATGTTAGAAATTCAAAAAAGAAAACCCCACTTAAGGCTACACCATGATCATAGAAAATCAAGCTAGAAATTTCAAAATCCAAATCAAGAGCTACCTATTGTACACCCATCATTTCGAAGGGAAGATGCTAAGAGAGCGACGCCAACTATTGAGCAATCCCCATTTAACCATAAATTTAAGCTAAGCGTAACCTCCAATGGTCATCGATGCCCTAGGTTCATGGTGCGTTCATGGAATTCCAATTGAGTCTCATTCACATACCATTTGTTGTATATATCTATGGAATATTCAATACAATCCATAATACATACACCATATGCGTTATAATTTGCTTGAAGTTATTGTTGAATGAATTTCAATTATTTTGGTAACCTATGATTTTATATATATTTATATTTATATGGTTTATTTTTTTTTTAGAAATTTACTTGTAACTTCTCATTCATATATAAAAAACAAGTGAAATTCTATAAAGTTTATGAGAGTATTCATCAACACTAATAGGTTACTTGTCACTGAAAAAATAAAGAAATCAAACAAGAAGAGGTGTGACTTTAACATTTCTTTTCTCTTTTTCTTAATCTCTATTGATCTCCTTAGGAAAGGGTTGGTGACACTAATTGCAAATATGAATGATTCTATCTAGAATTTGAAATTGGAGTTGGCTCCTTATTAAAATTAGAGTTATTAGATCCATTGGGTTTTTCATTGATGTTCATGGAACTTCATTGACAACTATCTCTCACAAAGGGGAAGTCCCAATATTCATTGCTCTTTTTCGGTCTAATAAGGTCATATTTAAATATTCAATTTTTCTCTTCTAATCCAATATTAATTCCCTTCTCTAACTTTTGTAGGGATGAAGTTTCTTTGTTTTGATCATATTCATTGCTTGTTAGTGGAAAATCTTATGTTTTTTCCATTTTAGATTTTGGAAGAAAACTTTTTTTCCTCATTGGGTGAGCTCGTGCTTGGAGCAAGAGTATTGAACATTGTTTCTTGTTGATAAGACTAACACCCAAAATATATGTTTTCATAATCCAAGGCCCGAGTCCATTAATAATTTCGAATCATCACGTATAATATCTTTTGTTCAAGATTGATCTCCAAACATACTCGCGCATAACTAAAAAGATACATATCTACCCACACAATATCTTAAGTAAAGAATTCCCAATATTTATAAAGATTGATATATATCAAATATGTTATGAAAAATTTGGGAAGTGTACCTACACTCACATTTTAGTGACACGCATAGTAGATGGGTTAAAATCAAAGAACCATGGGGTAATAAAAAGACCCACTCTTCCCCAAAACTAGTTCCCCTCAATATATTTTTAAGAGTCATCATAATAAGTAAACTAACCCAACAACGACCACTTACCCCACTTTTGTGAAAAGGACTCGGACCGACGACCAACGCTATCCGAAACGTTCAAGCTTGCGCTGTCCTCGTCTCATTGTTTAATGAAAGTCCAGTGATGCCGCATAAAATATATGCTCTGGTCACCATAATAGCGTAAATAAAAGCGATGATGGACGGAAGAGGCAAGATGTCGTTAGAGGAACAAATGAGCCAACCATGTGCGTATGTTTTATTTTGATGTACTATATCTTATCAAAAATGATCGAAGAGTCGTGGAGGCACTCGGTGTCAAAGTACCAGCGAATGAAAATTCGAAAATTGGAAAATGATTCTCAAGAATACCAGCTACGATGACTTTGGAATATCTACCAACTCCAATTATAGTAGTTTCCTTACAGCCTTCTTGTCTTCCTTAAGCAAATCCGTGCACAAGTATTCAGTGTATAAATAGCCTAGCTATCGAGGCTAATGTCGTAGGAACAATAGAACTCCAAAGCATTCCTCGTTTGGGAATATCATGAAGACAATTACGGTTAGAAATCTGTTTACTACAGTTGCGAGTTTCTGTGTATTTGTCTGTGTATTTGCAGATTCAGGTGGAGGACTCGCACTGAATTTCTATGACAAGACTTGCCCCGCAATTTATAACACAGTAGAAAATGTAGTTGGAGAGTACATATCCAAAGCCCCAAGTCTGGCCGCGCCTCTTCTCAGAATGCATTTTCATGACTGCTTTGTCAGAGTGAGTATTTTATGTGCATTGAACGAGATTAGCATTTACAGCATTTTTGGAATCAGTAAATAGATATGTTTAACTTGTTGAAGGGTTGCGATGGATCGGTTCTCTTGAATTCAACAACTTCAACGAAAGCAGAAAATGACGCGATTCCGAATCTGAAGGATTCCAAGTCATTGATGCAGCCAAAGCTGCACTGGAGAAGGTATGCTCGGGAGTGGTGTCTGTTGGAATAATGTAGAAATTAGTATCTACTTAACTAAGTGGTTGTGGGTTGTTGTGTGCCTGTCCAATTTAGGGTTTGCTGGTGGTTTCAGATCCACCTTTGTAGGAGGTTAGTTCAAGGTTGTTGTGAGCACCTTGTGCTATATATATGTAATTGATTTACATTAAAAAACAGATTATGTGAGCGCGTGTGATGTGCCCTTGTGGCCTCACTGTTATTGATTTTAATTTTGTATCAGATCCGAGAAGGAGAGAGCATTCTTGCCAAGAAGGAGATGGTGGATCATGAGGAGGCAGATAGTGAGGAAGTCGATCGCTCCATTAGTGGTCTGTGAGATTGCATTTGAGGAGGATTCGAGCCATCATGTCTAAGCGCTGAGATATTTGCTGGAGGATTCGAAAATTGTTGTTCGTTGGAGGAGCGTCACGAGAGGTAGATCGTTGCTGTGAATATTCAGAGCACTAAGGGAGAGAGCCAATCACTCTTGAGAGAGGAAGATCGTTGTGGTCTGCCGGATCATTTCACTTAGAACGCTGTTGTTGGATATTCACTACTGGATAGTCGTTGTTAAAATCATTGTTTGTTGGAGCGCTGAGATATTCATTGCTGGATAGTCGTTGTTAAAATCGTTGTTTGCTGGAGCGAGATCAACGAGATCAAGAGAGTGAACCCAGATCAGATCAAATTTGTGTGAGTGAAATCGCTGGAAGGGTGATGTCTTTCGCTCAGAACGCGAGGCTGAGTAACCTATGGCGTGGAGCATAACTAAATTGAACGTGGAGAGTATGTGATCTGAGAGATCAGAACTGTGTTATCTGGAGCGTGAGGCAGGTCACCCGACAAAGAGGCGCGCGAATGCAATTAAGCATTTTGCAAGGGAAATCTGTGTAGACAGACGTGCGAAGAAGATAGGCGCGTTGTCTACAGAAGAGAGACGTGCGAAGAAGAGAGGGATCCTGAGTCTGAAGGCGAGAGAAGCAACGCCAGTGGCTACGGAGTTGATGGTGAAATCGTGGTAGCTGTCACTGTTGTTGAGAGGGTGATTGAAATAGAAGTCTTGGAGGCGAGATCGTTGCAATAGGAGGAGCGTCCCTGCGATAGGAGGATAATTCATTGTCATGGAGAGGCTCAGATCGCCACCTGCATGAGAAGGCGTGGAGAAAACTCTACGTGGAGGAGAGAAATTGGATGTGTATGACAGCGTATGACAGCCGCCATTTCTATAGTGAAGCAACTACCAATTATTATGTATCTGCGTTGTTGAATTGGAGGAGCCTGTGAGCCGGTGGACAGCACTGGAAATGTGTGGAGATTGAAGGAGCCCGTGAGCCCATGGATAGTGCTGGAACTGTGTGTTGAGAGATCGTTTCCAGCATAGAGCCTGCATGGAGGAGTCTGGTGAACCCGACGAGTTCAGATCGAGTCAGTCGCAGGCCGTGGAAAGTCTAGATTTGCGCTGCTGCTGTATACCAGTACGAGCATCAAACTGCCCCTCCGTGAGCGAATGTTTGGTCGACTTTTGGTGAGAGTAGACTTCTTGCTTGGTCAAATCGAGACCTGCGACCTACGTGCAACCTGTTGACTGCAGTGTTTGAATACGTGGAATATTAGTTATTGGCTTGAGTGTGTCATCCACATAGTGAGAAAGAGATGTGTGACCTGCTAAGTCTAGCACATAATTCATTTTCGTGATCGAAATTGATACCTAGGGGAAGGAATTTGTTTGTGTCAATTCAACCATTCGCCTTTCTATACACTCTGCGCATGATAAATTGGAAGGAAAGAGAAAGAAGTAGATAAAAGAGATTGATGAAGATGAAGAAATCAATGCAATAATGAAAAGGTTAATGCCAGTTTTACCATCATTTTCAGGTAAAAGTTTTGATCTTTGGAAAATGAAAATGGAAGGTTTACTTGGATCAGTAGATTTATGGGAATTTGTTCAACATGGTTATGAAGATCCTACTGAGAAGAGAAGAGATAAATTAACATTATATCTTGTAAGTTCAGCATTGAATAATGGCATCTTGTCTGCTCCGTTATATGATATTGGTGAAATAGAGAATGCAAAAGTGTTTTGGGATAATCTAGAGATGAAGTTTAGTGTGAGGGGGAGAAAGATAGCTAAAGATGAAATTAATCACGTCATTGTTGTTGAAAATGGTGAGTGTATTGACAGTCTTATAACTGAAATAAAGACTGGAAATGATTGTATTGAAATTGCAATGATTGATGATGAAAGTGTGTATGTAGTTGATTGTGATAATGAGAATGAAAACCTTGTGGAGGAAGATCTCTTTGAAGGAAAGACATATGAAGTCAGATTTGATGAAGACAATTCATCTAATGAAAAGTGGTCAAAATTGATGCATGAGAAACATCTTATTGATGAGTTGTTGTTTGGTGAGAAGAATGGTCCACTTGCATACACAAATCAAGTGGAAGACAACTTTATTGTTGTAGAGAAGGAAGAGAAGGAAGATGAAGAGGAGAAAAATAAAAAATCTCTCTTAGAAGAGCAAAATGACATGAGCAAAAATTGTTTTGATATTTTAATGAATGCTTTTGAGTGTGCAGGGTTTACTAAGGAAGAATGTGATGTGAAGCACTTAAGTGAAGTGCCAGATAATTTTGATGAAGAATTAGAATTTATTGAGGAATGGCTTCAAAAGACATATTATGATGAATGCAAAGAAACATTAAATTATGATAAGGACTGTATGGACACTGAAGAAGAAGAAGGCTGCATTACAGATATAGAAATTGAGTCAATTTTTATAAAGTGGAGTCCCGAAGAAATAAAGTATTACTATGAGTTAATGTTGCAAGAGTCTGTTGAGCATGACATTGTTGATTGTATCTAGAAATGGGAGCAACATATTTATGTGGAGTTGGAAGCATTTGCAAACATTAAAGACAAATGTTCTCAGGTCAAAGAAAATGCAGAAGTGTTGAGGACAAAGAACAATAATCAGAAGTCAAATTCCAAAATGCCGAGGAACAAAGCAAAAAGGGCTATGAAGCAGAACATAGTCAAAATGAAACATATATGGAGTAGCAAGCCAAGGAAGAAGCTCCATCTACATCACTATCTAAGATCAAGAAAGGTCAAGATGAAATTGTTAATTTGTAAGCTTAGCTGAGACTGAGACCAGCAAGCATGTTATGTTCTGCTCTGTTATGTTTGGTAGAAAATCCATTTCTACATTAAGAGGGAGTGTTGGAATAATTTAGAAATTAGTATCTACGTAACTAAGTGGTTGTGGGTTGTTGTGTGTCTGTCCAATTTAGGGTTTGCTGGTGGTTTCAGATCCACCTTTGTAGGAGGTTAGTTCAAGATTGTTGTGAGCACCTTGTACTATATATATGTAATTGATTTACATTAAAAAATAGATTATGTGAGCGTAAATTCACATGTGATGTGCCCCTGTGGCCTCACTGTTATTGATTTTAATTGTGTCATGCACCAATATTCTTACACTCGTCGCATGAGATGTTGTCCATATGGTAACACTCATGTTCATTTATAATGCATGCCTTGAATTCCTTTCCTGTTCAATCATCCTTTTTAGCTCGACAGCCTTTCGGAAAGATGATTTTATTCATGCAAACAGTTGGGTGAACCATTCTAGAACGTTCCAACGAGACGTAGAGATGGACTGGTGTCTGTCGCGAACGAACTCTCACTAAAATTCCTTCGCCCTTCAGGAATTTCTCGCAACTCACATCAATATTTGCAGCCAGTGGTCTTGATGTTAAGGACCTGGTGGTGTTATTAGGTAAGTAATGCAATACTTTCCATACTCCACACCCATTCTTTTCAGATCTGTTATAAGGGGATTGATTTATATTATGGCATTGTAATCTCATGATTTATATATATACCAATACTCAGTGCAGGCGCCCACACTATAGGGATTTCCCACTGCACCTCCTTTAACAACAGGCTTTACAATTTTACTGGAAAAGGAGATATGGATCTGTCCTTGGACAAATTTTATGCAGCTCAACTGAAGATAAAATGCAAGCCCGAGGACAGTACGACAATAGTAGAGATGGATCCTGGTAGCTCTCGAATATTTGACACGCAGTATTACGTGAATTTAAATAAGCACAGAGGCCTGTTTCAATCTGATGCTGCGCTTCTGACCAACAGCAAAGCCCAAGCATATGTCGATACAGAATTGCAGGGCTCGTCATTTTTCTCAGACTTTGCAAGGTCGATGGAGAAGATGGAAAGAATCAGTGTGCTCACGGGCAGTGCAGGGCAAATCCGAGGATGCTGCGCTTTTACAAATTAAGTGGGCACTCATTGGCTTTGAATAAGTTGGCATTCATGTGCATTTTCCTTTGAGAATCATAAGCCCCTTGCCCGGATTTTGTATCCATTTTTCTATTTGAATAATATTGCTAACTTTTTCAGGTTCGACTTGTAACTATGTTCTCCTAGAAGCATTCAATTTGCGTTATCTAATTATTTAGACCTAGTAAAATAATAATAGTAGAAGAGTAAAAAATTTCCATCCCAACTTTGGGGGCGGCACCAAATCCAAAAATAATGACTTCACAGCTCTAGCAGGGTTTACGATTTTACATGCTTGAAAACATTTATGATAAAGATCGTTCAACGGATATCTAGAGTCATTCGGACATATTAAACATGGCAATTTTTTAATCATAAATTCATTAAATATTAAAATGACAAAATTACAAAAATGGTTTTTAACTCTTCATACTATAAATATACTATAATTTTTATTTTCTTAATTTTTTAATATTAAAAATAAAAAATAAAACTATGCACATATACTACATCTTACATTAATAAGGATTTTATTTATTTTTTCCACATCACAACAAACGTTCCATCAATTTTATTTGAATATGATTTTGAAGT
The DNA here is from genome assembly GCA_900067695.1 of Picea abies. Lineage (NCBI taxonomy): Eukaryota > Viridiplantae > Streptophyta > Pinopsida > Pinales > Pinaceae > Picea > Picea abies. The sequence continues at coordinate 8,787 of CBVK0102784732.1, forward strand.
CATTCACATTAAAAAAAATCAAAATTAGAATTGTTCAAATATATAGCAATTTCTTATCCATATTATTTGAATATGATTTTGAATTCATTCACATTTAAAAAAAAATGAAAATTAGAATTGTTCAAATCTATAGCAATTTCTTATCCATATTAGATGTTGAAATGTACCTTTATGGAATGTATGTGTCTAGCTTTTCATATTACATTTCACATTTTTCTTATAACCTTTTTTAGAACTTACAAACCTCAATCCAAGAATTTATGTGTCGAACTTTTGATACCATATTCTTGGTGATTTTTTTAAACCTTAAAGGGATCTCTTCAAGGTGCACATCATCTCTTTCTTTCCCTTTACTACAAATCCTTCACGCTATTTTATGTAGATTTCTTCTTCCAGGTCTCCATGTAGAAACGTTATCTTGACTTCCATTTCATCTATTGCAATGTCAAATGATGCAGCTAGACACATCAATACTATAGTGTAAGTCAATTTTGCAACATGAGAGAAAATCTCATCCATGTTGACTCCCATGACTTGGGAATACCCTTTTGCTACTAGTCAAGCTTTGTACTTCTCAACTTGATCTGTCACATTCAATTTTTTCTTGAACACCCACTCCCTATGAACAAGTTTCCTTCCATTAGGTAGCTCAACCAAATAACATGTCTCATTCTTATGCAAAGATTCTGAATCATCAACCATGGCCTCCTTCTACACTGATATGGGAACATCATCAGTGGAAGATAATAGAAATGTAGAACAAAAATTAGATGGACTATATCTTGAGTCTTGTTTTCTTACTCGTCCAAACATCCTTGCAATCGGAGTTTGTAGTTCCACCTCTTCATCTGATTCAATTGACTCATTTGAATCATATTCCTCCTTTCTTAGCTATAACACCAGTTTCTATGGTTCCTTTTCCCTTTGACCCTCTTCAATCCTCGAAGTACCTCCAACTTCCTTAAAGATCAAAGATTCTTGAATATAAACATTTTTTCTCATCACTAGGTCGCACAACTTATATCCTTTTGTTCCATTCTTATAACCAATGAAAATGCACTTGCGTGCCCTATTGTCCATCGTGTTCCTCTTTTCCTTGGGACAATGTATAGATGCATCACATCCAAACACTCTGAAATGTCAGAGAGAAGGTTTCTTACAATCATACCACATGTGGAGTCAAGTCAACTAGCAGTGATGAAGGAGATCTATTTACTAGATAGCATCTATAGCATTTAATTCCTTTTCCTAGAATTATTATGCCATCCGAGCACCATTGAACATGCTCCTTACAGTTTCCATCAATGTCTTATTCATTCTTTCATCAACTCCATTCTATTCAAGGGTATATGGAGTGGTATTTTGTGTACTATGCCACAATGCTTGAAGAACTGCTCAAACTCCTTACCACAAAATTCACCTCCATTATGAGTTGTCAACACCTTGATCCTCTTATCTATTTGGTTTTCTACAAGATATTTAAACTCTTTGAACTTATCGAAAACCTTTGATTTATTTCTCACAAAATAAAACCATTTCTTCCTAGAGAAATCATATATAGACGATACATAATACATAGATCCTCCTTGTGATGGGATGAGTACAAGCACAAGCACATCATTATGTATTAATTATATAATCCCTTTTTCCCTTGTAGCTGTAGATGGGAATCTCACATGATTCTAGTTACTATTGATCTAGGTGGATATCAATGGCCACCCACCTCTTCCAACTAGCTCAAAATAGTTTTTTGACAATTTTGACAATTTACTATTTTTAGTCGTTTTAACTTCCGAGGCCATTTTGAAGGCGTAAATGAAGGTTTTTCGGGATTGAGCTTCTAAATTATAATCGAAGTCTTGATTTATCCCCCAAAATGAATCTCCTCGACGATACCTTTCCAACGTGCTATCATACGCATAAAACGGAGATCGTATGCAAAAGTTACGACCCTGGGAAGTTGATGTACTAACTTACCCAAATGGGGCCCACGTGACTTTTGGCGCTTCTTCTCCTAGGGTTAGGTTTTTGGATGTCTAGGACTTTTGGAATTTATTTTTATTGTAAAAAGGCCTTCAGAGCCTCATTGTAATCATCTTATTGCGAATGAGAGCATCCGTCACATCTCTTCTTAGAGATAAGTCGCCACCATTCCAACAAGCTTGTTTTCGCTGCATTTTACATTTTCAGCTTATTTCATTATTGAATAGAAAAATAGTTTTACTGTATCTATGTTATTTTGTGTTAAGCACTTGTTAATAATCTGCAGTCATTTCATTCTTCTGATAAAATTTGGATCAGTGGTATCAGAGCGGTCTGCTCCTTGTCATCTTAATGCATGTCCCCAATGAGGTCAGAGTACAAAGAGTTGGGTCTCGAGCTTGTTTCTCTTGAGGACAAAAAATCACACACGCAAGTGACCTCTCATGGTAGGAGAAAATAAATATGACGGGACATGACATCCTTTCAAACTATTGATTGAGGAAGCCCTCACGCAACAAAGGAACAAGATGATGGATAGTTTCGTGCAAATCCCTCAACATCTACCAACAGGCGATGCATCTTCTTCGAGCGGAGGCACAACCCCCTTCTAGGTACAAATAAACTTTGATATTCCTATATTTGAAGGTCAGATAGATGCAGATGTTGTAGACA
>CBVK0102784734.1:0-11577 GCA_900067695.1 Picea abies
CCCTCCTCCCTCTATCTCTCCCCCTCCCTCCCACTATCTCCCCTCTCTTTCTCTCCTACATCTACCACCTATTTATCTCTCTCTCTCATTTTTAGCATCACTCTCACTATATCCCCCTCCCTCTCTCTCTTCTACTCTCCTCCCATTCCTATCACAATCATTATCACTCTACCTCCTTCACATGATCTCTTTGTTCTCTCTCTCTCATACAAATACCCCTCCCCACTATGTCTACCCCCATTCCTCAAACTCTCTCTCTACCTACTCTCTTTGTTTCCCTCCCTCTCACACACTCAAACACTCCTTGTCCAACCCCCCTCTCTTTGTTTCTTTTACCCCCTATCACACTCACACATTCTCTCTCTACCCCCCTCCTCCCTCTATCTCTCCCCCTCCCTCCCATTATCTCTCCTAGATTTCTCTCCTACATCTACCACCTCTTTCTCTATCTCGTTTTTGTTAGTCTCACTCCCACTATACCCCCCTCCCCATCTCTCCTATACTCTCCCCTCATTTCTATCTTTATATCTCTATATCCCCCCTTCCCTTTATCTCCCCCCTTCCTCTCACACTTAGTCTCACTCTCTCTCTCCTTGTTGTTAGTGTCACTCTCTCTCTCTCTCTCTCTCTCCATGCCTCCTTCTCTTTTCCCTTGTTTCTACCTTCCTCTCTCTCTATCTATCTAAAGGCTAGTCATGTCTCAAAACAAATAAAGGATTTGTTCAATAGAGAAATGTAGCATCACTTGTAAGTTGATTGTTAATTTTTTGTTCTTCTTCCAATGGATTACTTATATAAGTACTTATATGAACATCACCATGACCTAGACCATGAAATATACCTAGACCATCACCTAGAGCCCCCTAGCTCCATGTAAGGCTACACATAACCTATACTCTATGTTGTGCCTCTTTTTTCACCTAAATGAGCAAAACAGAGGTACTTACAAGTTTAGTTGGGTTAGTTGGATGAAATTTCAGTGATAACAGATGCCCCCTAATGGATGAGGTTAGGAGCATACGTATAGCTGGAATTCATCAATGTTTCTTCTACTGAGAGTGTCGTTGTAAGAGAGAGCGATAATGAGAGTATCAAGAGTTACCCATTGGAGGGAGAAGGGAACCCGTAGGACCCAACCTTCCATAAGGTGTGTAAAAATAAATTGTGTACAAACGAGACGAGCATGCCTCATTCTCGTGTCATGTAACTCAAAAAAGAAGGGTGTTGCATAGTAACTGAAACTGTGTGTTGATGTAGAAAACTGTAGCGCCCTCAGGGGCGGTTGTGAAAAAGGAAGAGGACCATTCTGAGGAGGAACATACTCTGAACAGTAGGCAATGAAACCTGTAATGAATATCATGGATTCTGTAGGCATTGATATCCCAACCAAGTTCAGAGGTCTTCGGCAAATATATATGAAATAACTATAATATTCACAAAGTAAGACCCACCGTAACATGAGAAAGTGTTGAAGTCCAATGTTACGGGGGTCAACGACAGCAGGGAGAAATTATGGTTCCCCCTATGTCATCTGAGACCTCTCATTGGAAAGCTAATGAGAGTCAAGATACTGTGGCCCTTTTGGAAACTGTGTTGATGTCAACAAAAGGGGTTGCCAGTCTAAGAAGCAAAGGGCCTCGTGAAATCTACTAGGTGAGATTAGGAACTAAGGATGTACATGGACAAAGTCAATATGTATGAAGACTCAATACTACCCTTGGTTGGGGGTATATGTGAAGTATAAGTGGCCACAACCGTTCAACTAGGTCAAGTGTCAAGGGGACAACAAGACGTGGGATAAGTTGTTCCAGAGGCGGGACAAAGTGAACAAAATCAAAGAGCAGAGGTAGGTGGCCTGTGGGATATTCAGAGTATATGAACGATGTCAAGAGGAGTAGATGACAAGGAGTTCCCCAACCAAGGGTGACATGGGTTGCATTTTCCAAGAAGGTCGCCAAAGGTGATGACAAAATGCTATGTAAAATGTTGGAAATAATGACTTAATTACAAAAATAATGAAAACATTTGTGGGGTTAATAATGCAGATACAGAAACGGGTGCCTCAGTGTAATATGGCTTAGCCTGAGGATGCCGCAAGTTGGTGGAAAAAATAAGTGGAGGGTGGGGGCCCCATAGGATGGTTTCTGTAGTAGGTCAATGTATGGAGGGAAATCTGAGGATGGGGAGACTGATTATGGGTAAATGATGTTGCGAGAGTGTAGTCAAAATAATCTATGAAGAAGTGTCCTAGGAGTCCATTGGGAAGGCTAGAAAAATGAGGAGAAGGAGTATGTGGTTGATTCACGACATGATGTAAGACTATTGAGACCCCCATCCCTAAAGGGTTGAAAACAACATGAGTGTCGAAGTGCCGAGGGGTACTATGAATGGGACAACTCATGTGGGGGAGAGTGCTACTGAGTGACAATACCCAAAGTGCAATGGAGGTGGCGGTACTGCAGATTCGGATAAGGGGACCCTAAAGGTAAATTTCAGAGGGTGTGAATGGAGATGCATTTGAGATTCATAGGGAATGATTAGATGCCAATGTTGATTATATACCTGAAAGGCTTGTGCTGATGTATGATGACCAAGTACCTGCACAAATGAAAACAAAATACCGAACGTGAACAATATCTGAAGAGAATCAAACATACAAGCATTTATTTGATAATTTTGAACATGAGCATGCATACCTGGACGTGGTATGGAAAAAATGGCTCCTCGGGGGCTAAGGATGAAAAGTGGCCTGGGGACTATCTTGATGTAGAGGACGGGGTAGTGATCCCATGGTTGAAGACAGATCGAAAAACGGACACCCGGAGCTCCCGGAATGGGGTCTGGAAGTTTGGCAAAAAGGACTATATATAGTTGTAGGGTCCACATTGCCACCTCATTTGTACCTGCTGTCAGAGTGATTGGATGAGAGATATTCAGAGGAGATTTGGAGATTTTGGGAGAATGAGGCAGCCAATTTAGGACCAACGAGCTTTAGGTTAGTGGTCTGATTGTCCTGCATAGAATTAGGTTTTCATAGTCGAGGCTGCACAAGTGTGGCGACAGATGCCGCAGATCATACTGCAGTATCCATACTACGAGGTTGACTTCTGGGGTGATCCAGATATGGTGTTACCTCTGGGAGAGGTGTTTGACCACCGAGGTATGTTTGTGATTGGTTTGATATGTTGATTTTTGAGATAGTATGACCTATGTATTATGTATAGATGGATGATGATGTTATCCTTTGTTTGTTTGTATCTGCAGATGTGGGACCTCGCAGGTGTGAGGTTGAGTTGGTGATAGTGTCGGATCATCAAGGGCTAGTGAGACCTCCGCAGGGGGAGCCGCAGGTGGGGGAGAGATGACAGCATGAGGATGTGGAGGCGAGACCAGCTGGTGAGCAAAGGGCGGCTAGGAGACATCGTTTCGACAACCCTAGTGCAGGGCCATTGCATGTTCCTCCGGCTGAGGTCGGGGGAGATTTTAAGGATATTCGTCGCCGCTTGGAAGAGGTGCTATAGGGAGTGCTTGAGGGCATGTGGTCGGGCATCCAGGATGAGGGCATCCTGAAGCAATGTGTGGGAGTTCCGCTAATGTGGTGGACTATCGTTCGACGAGTAGTAGTAGCAGGTGTTGTGATGACTAGGTGGTTACCTCTAGGTTTGGAGGGACCGATAGTGGGTGGGGCACCACCGCCCGAGGGAGGGCTAGGAGGTGGTGCTCTAGAGGCACCATGAGTGTTGCTCTGTGTATTTTTGTATATTATATATAGACTGGTGAGCCCATTTTGGTGTAGTGACACCAGTTTTGTATAGAGGCGCTTCACTGGCCTACGAATTTTGTATATGATGTATTCTATATGTAAACATTTTGATGGCACTATTGACCAATTTATATATATATATATATATTGGGGTCTTTGTGGTGTTTACATATGTTTGAGAATGTTTGTTTTTTTAATGTTATTGATAATGTCTAATCTATATATGTTGTGACAGACTCGTGATAGTTTATGTGTGTGTAGAGATATATTGATGTGATATATGACAAACGAGTATAATGTTAGCTAGGTTATCTATGATTTGATTAAATTGTCTTGGAATATGTGTAAATGTAATGAAATCAAAATGTCAAGATAAAAGTCTAACTTGCAGGTATTTACGAAAGAGGCAAGGATCGCGGACACAGTACACATTGTTGAGTTGGAGGACGATTAGCTGGGAGTCAAGAAAGATGCTAAGGTGACGAATACAATGATGACGGGAATCGGCGAGGAGACTAATGATGGAAATGTACTTGTCTTGGTTGTTGGTTGTTGAACCCAAACATATGCCGCTAGAGTGGAGTAGTTCATGTGAGGGGGAATAGAGGGCCCAAACTGCTGAAACAAGATTTTGTGTCCAACGGCTGGCGCCGTCGACGTAACCGATGTGGTAGGCCGGTGGAGGAAGCATCTGTCAATAACACAAATGGTAGTTTAGACGTGAGGTATGGAAAAAAGATTAAAAACACTACAAAATAAATAACCTAATGTAGAATGGTTACGCTTAGGCCTAAAATTTATTTAAGTATAACCCGTTGACAGGTTCTTTGAGAGAGAGGCCCTCAGGAGAAACTAGGATGTAGGTGCCTTTGGTGAGAAAATGTTGGATAACATAGGGTCCATGCCACAGTGACTTGAATTTTCCATGACCGAGGGTATCATGAGCGATATCGTAAGCAAGTACGAGGTCGCCTTCATGAAATGAGCGAAGGTTGACATGGAGATCAAAGGTGGCCTTTGACCATTTTCTTGATGCCTCATTGTTCTGTAATGAAGATCGACGATCTTCATCGAGGGACTCTAAGTTCAGCAAATGATGCTCCATTGGAGCAGTGTCGGGTAATAGCTCAATTGCGGTGCGTAAGGTGGGAATTTCACACTCGATAGGAAGAGTGGCCTCGACCCCGTGGACTAGATGAAATGGTGTGAAACCAGTGGTCATTTTCACGGTTGTACGGTACGACCATAGCATGGAAAATAACATATGATGCCGACTGGTCTTATGTTTGTTAACCGTGTGTTGTAACATGGATTTCTGGACCTTGTTAACTGCTTCGACCTGTCCATTGGATTGAGAGTAATATGGTGAGGCAAACTCGTGGGAGAATCCTAACTGGGATGAGAGTTCGACAAAAATCTCACTCTTGAAATGTTTCCCGTGATCAGAGACTAGTTGGAGTGGTACTCCAAAGAGAGATATGACGTGATTAAAGAAAAGAAGAGTTGCGGTGTCAGCGGTGTTGTTGAAGGTAGGCATGGCTTCAGCCCATTTTGTGAAGTAATCGACTGCGATGACGATGTATTTGTGTCCATTGTTGGATGGGGGATTACAAGTCATGAAGTCAATGCCCCATTTACAAAAGGGGGCGGCAGTAATCACTGGGTGGAGAAGTGAGGATGGTGCTCACACTTTGTTGGCATAAAGCTAACATTTATCGCATCGCTTCATGGCATGAATACAATCGTGAAACAATGTAGGCCAAAAATAACTTGCTCAGATGATTTTTTGGGCAATGGACATCCCCGAAAGATGGCCTCTGCATGTGCCACTATGGCATTCGTTCAAGACTCTCTTCGCCTCGTCAATAGTCAATCATCAACGAAGTATGGTGTCGACTCCTCGCCTATATAAGATATTGTTGATGAGGATATAGCAGGGCGCCTGGTGGCGAATACGATGGCGATCATCTCGTGAGAGGTGGTTACCAAACTTTTGGGTTCGGAGGTAGACGAGTAGGGCGCCGTACCAAGGATCATTCGAAGTGATATAAAAAAGATGTTCATCAGGGAAGTCAGTATTAATGGGGGCATTGGTAGTATCAGAGGGGAAGGATGTGACAAGTTCAGCGAGGACGAGAGCTTTCTTGCTCTTGAGTGTTGAAAATTCGAGATCATACTCTTGAAGGATAACGATCCATCGGGCAAATTTTCCATTAATTTGCCAACGACTAAGCAAGTATTGCATGGGGTTGGAATCTGCTATGACTTTGGTTGTGCGAAGCAGAATGTAATGCCGCAGTTTCTAGATTGTGAGGACGAATGCAAGGGCTAGTTTTTCTTCCTGAATATACTTCAAGGGTGGACCTGAGAGGTTTTTACTAATGTAGTAAATGAAATTCTCACGATCGTCATCGTCGATTTGGAAGAGAACTCCTGCTACTGAGACAATTGATGTTGATATGTAGAGGATATAGTCGCAATTATAGTCGGGGAAATAATTAAAGGGGCATTGGAGAGTGCCATTTTAAGGTCGTCGAACACTTTTTGGGCATGTTCATCCCAATGGAATGGGATTTCATGGTGTAGTAAGCGAAGGAAACTATGTGCTCGAGTGGCATAGTCTGGGACAAATCACCGTAGAAAGTTAGCTTTTCCTTGTAGGCTCCGGAGTTGGCGTAAATTTCGAGGGGGTGGAAATTCTGTGATGGCCTGAACTTTGAGGGGGTATACGGTAATACCACTTTGGGAAACGATGAATCCAAGGAGGTGCCCGATAGTGATGCAGAACACACACTTGAGGGGGTTCATGTGGATGTTGTACTGATGACATCGTTGGAAGATGATCTGTAAATCATCAAGATGTTGGGTGCATTTTTTGGATCAAGCTATGAGGTCTTCCAAATATGCGAGGATGATATGAGCAAGATCATGAAAAATGTATGTCATAGCCTATTGGAAAGTTGTGCCAGCATTTTTTAGGCCAAAAGGCATGACACGATATGCAAAAGTACCCCAACGGGTGGTGAATGCAGTTTTGTATTGATCGGCTAGGTGGATTTGGATTTGGTTATAGCCATAGAAACCGTCCATGAAGGATAAAGCCTCGTGGTCTGTGTAGTCGTCAATAATCTGATCGATGAAAGGCGTTGGAAAGTTGTCTTTGGGACAGGCATGATTGAGATCGTGAAAGTCTATGCATACCTGGATAGTGCCCTATTTTTTGTTAATGGGTACATGGTTGGAAACCCATGAGGTATAGGCAATGGGGTAGATGAACCCCGCTGTGCGTAGTTTGTCAATCTCGACTTTTATAGTCGTGGCTTTGGACAGGTGTAGTGGTTGTTGTTTTTGGTGAATCAGTGTGATATCAGGCCAGGTTTCTATGCGATGTTCGACAATAGAGGGATCAAGGCCAGGCATCTCTGTGTGTGACCAGGAAAAAATATCCCAGTATTCTTGGAAGAGGGATTTATAGGCGGTGATTTCTTGAGGAGTGCATGCAGCGCCAATGGTGATTTCCTTGATGACTCCATTTTTGATGGAAATATCGATTTTGATGGTGGGCGAAATGTTGGCCATATTTCCTTCTTCAAAAGCATCAGGGGCAGGGATGGGGTTGTTGAACCAGTTGATATGCCTTGATGGGATAAAATCCTTGGTTTCGACTATGTATATGGGCTGTTGGTTAGGAGGCATGAAGGCTTCCTATGGAAAGAAGAGCGCTCGATGGTGTAATGCATTCCATGGGTAGTCAAGGGTGTTTAATTCTTCGAGTATGTCCTCATCACAGTGGAATTGGCGGGAGTACAAGGGATCTAAAAGAGTGATATCAGTGCCTATTGTCGTGTGGTTGTTCTTTGGCGGTGAAGACGCAGGGGAAATGACGCAATGAGATTGCGATGGTTTGCTCGACATAAACCAAATATTGAGAAACTAAGGATTGTTAGTGGTAGTTGGGTGTAAAATTTCCGTGGGGAAATGAACGGGAGAATTGGGGGGATTTGAGGGTAAATCCTCGTATAAGTCATCCAAGAACCATGGGGGAACAGGGAGTGCTTCTGGTTAAGGAGAAACAATGTGAAGAATCTCGAGTGATGGGGTAAGGTCAATCATTGATTCTATAGGGGGTACAGGGGTTTGAATCAGGGTCATTTGGCGTTGCCTATATTAAATGATCATAGGACATTGATATGTAAAATGATCTAAGGATTCACATAGAGAGAAAGGACATTTCATGCGTTCGTTGACTGAAGTTGTGACATAATGGATGTCAGTGATGTTTGGTGGTGATGATGTAGTTGAACTGGGTTTGTGCTTGAAGCTTTGGCATACTGCAACTAATGTCTGCCAAAATTGAGGTAGTGCTAGGAAATGTTGTGTATAATGGCCATATTTTGAACATATGGTGCAAACAAATATGGTTCGTAGCCCTTTGATACTTGTGTTAGGGGAGGTAGCCAAAGTACTTGCTACAATGACAAACAGTGATGGTGTTTGATTGAGTTGAATTAGGTTATGTAACTCGGGTAGAAAGGGGAATTTGTTGGTTGGGTGTCCATGTTTCTCACATAGTGCGCATGAAGGTTGGACACATGGGGGAAGTGGAGCTGTGGGCTCCTTCTTCTTTTGCCTGCCCCCAGCTGTGGCAGGGAGGTGAGTGAGTGGGGGTGTAGTGGGTATGGTGGGAGTGAGTATGGGAATCATCATGGGGATTCCTTCTCTTTGGGGGGGAAGGGATGGTTGAGGAACCATCTCTGGTAGATGTAAATACCAAATTGGGATTGCCAATACCATATTAGGGAGAGTATGTGCTGCGGCTACTTGGAAAGCTTGTATGCCTGGTGGAGGGTAAAAGAAGGAGATTTGAGTAATGGCTTGGGGAACTATTTCCCAAACTGGGATATGGCCTTGGGGTGAGGTGAAATTGTGAACTAGTGGAGCTGACGAGTTCACAAGAGGCTCGTGAGGGAGGGGTTATGCGACTAGTGGGACGTCAGATATAAGATAAGCCTCCCTGGGAGGGAGGGTATCCTCACTGTCAGTTCCTTTGGATGGTATGACACATACTTGATTGGAAGGAGGAAGGAGTGATGGTGCACCATGGTAAGTTCCTAACAATGATGGGTCTTTAAAAATTCCAGGCCCCATTTCGATGAGTGGGTATGCTTCAGGATTAGTGTGGACGAGGGTTAGGCTCATAATGTGAAACTTGGTCAATGGTAATGATCTTCCCGTTATGGGGGAACATCATGGTTTGAAAGACAGAAGAGGCAACTGCCTTCGTAGCGTACATGTAGCTACGAACAAACAAGATATTGTAATTGAGTGGGGCATCAATAACTTCAATGTCGATGAGAATGGTCTTGCCCCCGAGTTTTATAGGGACATTTTGGAAGAGCCCTTCGAGAAAAGATGGTCGTCCGTCATAATCTATTAAGGTAATGGAAGATGGTATGAGTTCGGGGGAACCAAGTTTCTGACATATAGACTTAGACATGATGCATGTGGATGTGCCTTCATCGATGATGCACTAATGAACTGTAATGTTCTAAATTTTCACTGGGATTTGAAAAGCAATGAGAGTGGGGAGGTGAGGTTCTCCGCTGTTGAGGTCAAATGTGATGAGTTGGGTATCCACGGGGTCTACTACCCCCAAAGCAGAAAGTAATGACTTTCGCTGAGTGGGACAAGTTTGAAGTACTTCTAAGACTGACATGGCAGCCGGGGACTATGCTAAGTCATCGACCAAACTGTAATTATGAGTTGCCTTAGCCTGCGGGTTGTGGACATTCCTACATAATAGGATATGAGGGATGCGAAGAGGTTCTTTTGTGTTAGGGAAATCAATCACCAATGGGGGTCCCGTTGGTGCTGGGATTGTTTCTAGGGGTATGGGAGGAGACTCATCGGGTGCACGGTATTGACGACTAAGTGTCTGTAGAAGGACTTCCTCCTCACTAGTGAGGAGGATAGTGTGATCTGCAAGATTGTTTTGGTTGAGATATTGTCCCAACTGTGGTGGGGTAGGATCCATGTCCTGTTGGGTGTTCATCACACCTAGTGCAGAATGGAATTCTACAACACGGTTGGGGGAGGTTGTTGGACATATTGTTGTGGGGCCTGCTGAGGGGCAGGTGGTGCTAGAGGATGTGGTCCACCTCTTGAGTCTTTCATTCATTTAAAATCAGCGATTTGGGGGAAATGATGAGTATAATGACCGAACTCACCGCAAAGGGCACAAGGGAAGTTGGTTCGAAGATTATTGTTATTTTTCCCTTGATGTCTATTGTTATTGCCCCCCTGGGGTTTCTGATTCCCTTGGTTCTGAGTGCCCCTAGTAGGTTGGTTCTGTTGGGGGTGATTCTTGCGTTGACCTGGGTTGTGATTGTTCCGATTTTTTCCTTTCTTTTTGGCATTATTCGACTGATGGGTCAGATTTTTCATATTCAACTGTTCAAAATTTTGATATTGCTAAATGGGAGAGGGTTGAACAAAATTCACCCCAGTGTAAGGGTGTGGGGGAGCCATGGGCTATGGAGGATGAGGGAATGGAAAGTATAGATTATTTGGGGGTAATGATCCGTAAGGTACATAGGAAGGTGTGGTGCATTCGCTAGTACTTAGAGTATAAGATGAGGTAGAGGGAGTAGCAGAACTTGTTTGGATTGGTGGGTGTATTGTGGGTGTCAGTGGTGGTCCATTGATGGGTGGAGGAAAGGCAACAGAGTATGGTTGTTGATAAGGGGGTGGGGGATAATAAGGGGTTCCTCCATATGCCGACAGATATTGAGGTGTGCCATACATTGGTGGCTATTGGGGTTGTGGACTATGGTGCGTGGTATTACCAATCAATCTGTTTGCTGAGTGAGACATCCCGAGTTTGTCCTGGCCAAATGGCACAGGTTTTGGGATATCAGGAAGTACTGTGTACAAGTACCCTAATTTTGAATAGATGAGGTCGTATTGTTGAGCCTTGCTGATGACTTCCTCTTATGATTGAGGGAAGGTGGAAGCCACATCTTTACCGAGGAGAGAGACAAGTGATTTGAGAAACCAATCAAGACATTGTTGTTTTGTGGTTTCTGCTTTGCAAAAACTACATCGTCGACACCACTCGTGAATGTGGTCAGCGATATGTGTGGCGGAGGTTTATTTAAAATCAAAAAGTAGTTCAAGACCATTGTCATGGCAGATTGGTAATTAGTAAAGGTCAGAAAATCTTTGTCCAAGGACTCAAAAGTCGCATGGGACCCCGCTTTTTCGTCTACATACCATTTGGTTGTTGGGTCAGTGATTCTGTGTTGAAATAATCGTAGTTGGATGGAATCATCCATAATACTGTTGGAAGAGCACCATAAGTGAAAAGGCATGACATGGTTGGCAGGGTCATCGCTTGCCTTTCCTTCAAACTTGGGGATATCTAAAGGTAGCTTGGTAGGCATTGCAGGCCATGTGGGGTCATGCAATATAGGGTCATTAGTGAGTTTTCTTAGATAGGTATGTTGAGAGAGGCCAAGTATGGCATCTGTAATGGTGGCGGAGGATTAGTTCTAGCCATGGTGTGAGTGTGTTGTGAACCTGACCCATGGGGGGGACTTGGTCGGTTTGTACTTCCCCCTTGAGAGGAAGTTGGCCCCTCGCTTCCATGTAAAGGAGAGCGAGTGGAATATGGACCTTGGGAATTGGACCCAAGTAAGGTGGAACCAAGCAAAGCTAACCCTAAGACAGTGGCACTCACTGGAGTGTGTGAAGGTGGTGTCAATGAGTTGGCAAGACTAGTAACTCCCCCTAGAATAGGAGGGAGGTTTAGCAAG
>CBVK0102784851.1:0-10106 GCA_900067695.1 Picea abies
TGGCCTAATCGCAGATCGCAAAGAATCACTTCAAGAAATCACACACCAACAACTTAAAAAAGGATTCTCACACTTGTCTAAAAACCTTACAGAAAATGTTTTGATGACAACTTTTAAATGAAAAAAAGAAAGCTATGGCTAAGATCAACCCTAAGCTACTGACAGCTAGGACAGAGATTCAAAAAACTGAGAGGTATAACTCTTGTCAAGGGAAAGGATGACTACCTTAACCTCAACAAAAACTATCCTGCACAAGAACACTACTGACAATTCAACAACAAGTGTGTGCATGCGAGCTGTGTAGATCTAGAGGGCATGTACATGCATGATGGCCTTATACAAGCCATGTGTATATCTAAAAATCTGAAACAAATAAAAATAGACAATCCAAACCAGGAAGAGACCACTGATATTGAGAACCAGGATCTCTTGATACCAACAAGTAAAAAACCAAGAAAAACAATTCTGGCCTAATCACAGATTGCAAAGAATCACTTCAAGAAATCACACACCAACAACTTAAAAAATGACTCTCACACTTGTCTAAAAACCTTAAAGAAATTTTTTTAATGACAACTTTTAAATGAAAAAAAAAGCAAGCTAAGGCTAAGATCAACCCTAAGCTATTGACTGCTAGGAAAAAGATTCAAAAACCTGAGAGTGATAACTCTTGTCAAGGGAAAGGATGTCTGCCTTACCCTTAATAAAAACTATCCTGCACAAGCACACTACTGAAAATCCAACAACAAGCATGTGCACTCGAGCTGTGTAGAGCCAGAGGGCGTGTACACGCGTGCTGGCCTTATACAGGCCGTGTGTATCTCTAAATCTCTGAAACAACTAAAAACAGACAACCCAAACTAGGAAGAGACCATTGATATTGAGAACTAGGATCTCTTGAAGGCTTAGACACTCTCTCTAACAGAAAAAAAGCAAACAATGTAAGGAAAAAAACATAAAACAAACCAATCTAAGACAAGACTGCAAACAACCAATACTTAGAAAGAATTCCAGAAAACCCCTGAGAATGAATGATTTTGACAGAGAAGAGGATGACTGCCTCAAAATTTTTATGGAATCTACACGCTACTGCTACTTCTTCAACTAATGTTTACATGCGGGCTGTAAGAGAGTAGGGTGCGGGTACACGCGTGCAGACCTTATGCAGGCCGCATGTACCTTTGCGGGTCTCAAAAAAAATAGTCAAGCAAATAACAGAGATAGCTGGTATGGAAAACCAGACTCTCTGCTAGCTCAGAATTTGCAGAAACTTCAAAAAACAGGCAAGAAAACCAGTTGTTTAAAACTACCCAAAAATACTCCCAGGAACCCTAGAGACATCCCCAGTATGTTCGCCAATTCTGTTGTGGTGGGAAATCCCCCTACAGACTAGAAAATAGAGTTATATTATTCATGCATATATGACCAAAAGAAACCTACTTTCTACCTTCTTCCCAGACTTAATCCCCATTTATTTTCAGCAAATACATGGTTAGACCAATAGACCTTGTTCCAGATGTTCGATGTCGAAGCTTCTTCATGCTTGATCGCTTGTTAGCATCTCTCCTCCCAAGACTAACCTACATACAAAACAAGCAACAAAATACAGATGCATTTTACCTACAGACTAATGGGTTAGAGATTCAAACATATATTTACCTATGAAGAACTCATACAGTGGGACGGGAAAAACATTTCTTTATTATTAAATTTAATGAATCAAATTACAATGTCGAGACCGACCACTGCTCCATGAATCCTAATCCCGGGCTCCTCTTCAAATGTCCTCCAACTTCTTTGCTTTGCATCTCTCTTTGCACAAGGATGGCTAAAGGGTTGGGACAATGGGAATATGTAATCGGGCAGAGTTTCTTTACTCTTATTCTCCTTTTCCAAATGGGACCCCTAACCCTTCTTTTATAGGCTAGAAGAAGCTAGGCATTTGGACAAACCCTCAGCCATGAATGGCTAGAAGATTCAGTTAACTCACCCAAATCTATGTGTTCCATCAGCAACTTTCATTTTTTTGTGCTTTTGAAGGTCCACGCGGGCTGTAGTAGGCCAGCTAGCATGGACACTGTAGATCCACGCGATCTGTAGTGGGTCAGCTAGCATGGACTTTTAATAATGGAGTTTTTAGAAGAGTTGTTCAATAGTGTTTTGGAAAATAAGGAATCTGAGATGGCCTGATGCTAGGTAAGCATGTCTGGGAAATTTAGGGTTATAACACTTCTAAAAACGCAAACTGCTCTCCTGAAATTTGTTTTGATAATACCCTTTTCATTGTTCTTCCAATGAATTTTGAGATAATTTTGTAGATATAATTTCATAATGGTATTGGTATAAACTTTTCAAAGGATGTTAGGTTATTCTATTTAGGGATCAATGCTATGAAGATAGTGTTAAAATCCCCACATTTTTCATGTGTTTATGGTGGACTCCTTCACCCTTCTTAAATCTTCTTCAATAAATTCATAACATCCTAAAAAGAATTCCACTGAGAGGCCATCTAGCCCTCAAATTTTATCCTTTTGGAAACTCTATAAATTTTGGAGCAATTCATCTTTTCCCACTTCTTTCATCAATTATTGATTGTCCTTGTTGTTGAAAAAATTGGGAAAAGAGTTGGAGAGCCTAATTACTTCAACAATTGTTTCCCTAGAGTACTCTTTGAAAATATTTGAGAAATAATTGATTCTTTCTCCTGCAATATATTTAAAATTTGTCACCCACATGTTGTTTCCTTTGTCAATCTTCCAAACAAAGTTATCATTTTCCCTACTATTAGCATATCTATTAAATAACTTGGAGTTTTCATCACCTGGTTGTATCCATACGACCTTGATTTTGATACTCCATTATTTTTCTTTCTCCAATAATATATTCCTCTCTTTTTTCTTCCAAGGGCTTCACCTCCAAATTATGAGACTCATTTAAATATCCAAAACCTTCACTGTTATAGAGGGTCTCCAAACTTTCTTCCATTTTTTTAGGATCTTGTCATCTTTTTATTTTTAAACCTTTTCCCATTGGGATTCTATAATCTATGCCCCTTTCAAATTTTGTTGAAATTGAATAAGTGCAAAATCTCTCAAATGTTCAGTATAGGGTTTGTTATTTACAAACTCCTCCATATTCAACCATTCAAGGTTTAGTTTGAAGGGGTTGGTCGGTTTTTTTTAAGTAGGGGCCACTTTTAGCACTACTAGATTATGGTCTAAATCCCCTCATAAAGCTATGCATTATCTTAACCGAGTAAATTCATATAGAAGAATTCAGAGATTAAGAAATTATCAACCTTATTTATTATTCTATCTTACATTGTTCCCTTATTCCTCCAAGTGGGTGTCAGTTTTGACAATTCAATTTTCAACAATCCCACTTCTATTTTTCTTATAAAGTAGCATGATAGGAAATCCATTTGCATTGTAGGTTCCTAGATTTATGAAGCTCCTATCAAAAATTTTAGGTCTCCCCCTATCACCACAAGGACACTTTGAATACACTCAATTTTAAATAAATTGTCCCACTATTCCACTCTATGTGAGTATGGAACATATACATTTAGATCAAAGATTTTTTTTCCCATTTCCAGTGAGAAAAGGGATACCCCCAAACCTGTAGGAAAAACCATTAATATTTGAAGGATTAAATTTTCCTCTACAATTAAGGGTCAATAAAACCATTTAAGTTCCTCACAAGGGGGATTTACTCTAAGATCCCATGTTGGTGATAATTGTTTTCCACACCTGATCTCTAAAGATGCTTGTTTTTGTGCAATGTACATATATGAATTCCTCTCTCTTTGGCTAGGATTTTGTCCTTTCTCATCAAGGAATATTAACCCCCTTGTCACCTTCCTTTACACTTCAATCCAAGGTTATATTTTGAGGATTCATGGTGAGAGGAATCACGGGAGGTCATATCGGCCTATGTTCTTTTCCTTGGGTTGCAAAAGTCCCTACCTATAAATATTCATTTATATGAGGTCTTTCGATCACAGGTATAGGAATAAGAGTTTTGGAAACATGATTTTTTATACTTTCAAAAATTCATTGATTGACTCCAATCCTTTAGATTCTACCTCTAATTCCTAATATCCAAAAACTAAATTTTCAAAAGACCTTTTTTTATTTGGGGAAGGTAATTGTGATGAGTTACCTTTGAGAGGGTTTCATTATTTGTTGTCACTAGTCGAATTAATGCTTTGTTCCTTATGATGAATAGAGAATGAAAGTAGTTCTCCTATTACCAGCGATTTATCTAGAATACTTTCTATGGGTTGTTTATCTCTTATATTCTTTGTCCTTTTTAGTTTATGAGGAGTTTTCATTAATTCCACTCCCAATGCTTGTATCTTTTTTATCTAATCCCACTCCTTTATCTGAGAAGGGTTGTTGCAGTCCAATATGAAGTGCCCATAGCTATGTAAAAACCCACATTTTAAGGTTATTCCATTATATTCTAGGTTTAGTTGATAGAGGTTTTCACCTCTCGTAATAACCACTTCCTTTGCCAATGTTTTTCTTGTCTCTAAAACCAAAAGAATTATCTCCATCCCAAAGTACTTTGTGTCTCAGAAAGAGTAATAAACTTCATAATACCAGCCAAGATAATTCCATATAGCTTTGAACAACTCCTTTCACCTTAAGACAAGTGGAAGACTTGGAATTTGAACCCACACTGGAAGTAGATCCACCTGAGCCATTTTGACATCAAAGTCTACCTACCAATTTTTTTAAAATAAATTTTGTGAACCCCACTTCCACAGACTTTGTAATACTTTGTTGAAATTTGTCACCAATTTGAAAACCCATACCAACCATTCCTTTTCCAAGGTCATAATTTAGTGAAAGTATCCAACCAATGGTTCAAAATTAACTTTTGTCCGGTGCAACCTGCAATCTGAATGAAGAAAACAAAGAAGAGAATTTACAAGACTTGCATTCAAATGATGACATGTATTATTATTTGATGGCAGTGGAGGAGTAGAAAAATCATGGCCTAGATTTTTTGAATTTTGAAAACCCTGGAAATTTTCGTTCAGAGATCAATCCCGAGTGACCAATATCCTATCAGATTTGTGGGCACTAGACAAGATCCAAAGTCATTATACTCTAATAGTGATTATAATTCGATAGAATATCCTATATAAATCCAATTGTACAAATATCACTTCATTTAACAAATAAATATTTGTGTAAAGAAATGCATGTCACGAGCCCTAACTTCAATAACAATGCCAATTCCAAACCAAACTACTACAGACACATATAATATGAAGTACAAGTACATACCATAAATTTATCAGAAATATGGTGCAACTTGGCTCTTCAAATGATCCATATTAGATCATTATATTTTTTTTCATCTATCTCACTACTTTTTTGGTGGAAAAATTGGAGGAATCAACTTGCAGGGCAATTTTGGTGGTTGGTCCAAATTTGGAAATTTGGGTCCAAAAAATAGTCAGAAATATTATGGAGCCATTTTTAGGCATAAAACGACTTTTATTTGGTCCAAAACTTACTATTAAGGAATATTCTAAATTCTACATGTTGATACCTTTCCAATGGTGCAAATTGTTCATCAATCGGAGTTTGTATGAGAAAGTTATGCCTCTCGCAAGTTGACCTACCATATTGATCACCATGCTGTGAGTGGATGCCACGTCAGCCTCCATTACTTAGACATGTGGGGATATCCACATAGTGGAATCTATAATAACATTCTAGAAGGTCCAAACCTTATCATAATTGAAGGTTTAGGAAGTAAAAAACCTATCCCTAGATGCATATCGGGTTATGTTAAATATCGAGCCACTAAGAAGAGAAGGGGTTCCATTCTTTTGCATGGTATCTTGTTCCATCACTTAGAAAAACATATGAGACTAGTATTTTGTGAGAATAACATAGGCAGAGAGACTTTGTAGCAGCCATATAAGCCATAAGTCAAAGACAACTCCGCAGAGAGTGCCTCTTTCTTTGTACTTACATCATTTCTTTACCAAAGAAAAGAGAGCAAAGCAACCTCACCTTCTAGCTGGGTTTTCTCTTGTATTAGGTTTCTGAGGTCATATCTTGTGTTTATTTGTGGATGGTGTGAACATATTTTACTATTCTCTAATTCTTTTGCATTTTATCTAGTTTATCGATATCTAAATATTATGGAGATCTAAAGGAAATTAACCATAATAGTAAAGATTTCATTATTTTACTAGATTTGTTCTGATGAACTCTTCCAGTGGAATATCCATGACATTTTATGGTTAAAAAGGATTAAATTTATCTATTACTGATTCACCCCCCTCTCAGTAATCCAACAAGTTTCTTGTATTCCAAGTGTCAAGTTAGGTGAATGCATATATAATATTGAGAATTAGTGTAATTCTCACTCATTATTGCCATTCATTCTATATTGCATACTATGGCTATAGACTGGAGCTATGGAACATGGATGACCCTATAAATCCTTGGTTGTTTGGGTTTGAAGAGGAAGGTTGTCAGGCCTGTGAGCTTTGGGTTGAGAAAGTAAGTTATCAGGACTATGAGCATTGGGTTGAAGAGGCAGGTTGTTAGGCCTATGATAAGCATTTTGTTTCAAGTACCACAACACTTAGAGACTTCTTGGCCAACCTATTTTTGAATCCTTGGAAGGGAAGTGGGACAATCGAAGGACTATTGAGAATCAAAGAGGTACACTTTTGGGGGAGGCACATGTTAATGGGAATGAAATGATGTTAGGTGGAACAATGACTAGATTTGATTCCATTGGTCATTCCTTGTTTGGATGATTGTTTTTTTACCTTAGTGGGAATGGTGAGAGAACCTTTTCCTTAGTGGAGTTAGAGCCCCATCTCGGAGGTGACCCACTACTGATAGCTTATGAACAGTGCAATCTATGATTGGGAGGAATGTTTGAAGTCTGCATCCAGTCATTGTTTTATAAAATATAAGTATCTTCTTATGTTCCTATTTATTACTATGTGTATAATTGAGTTAAATATGTTATGGGCTTTCTTGTATAATTATGCATTTATATAATTTTTTTTATTTTGCATAATTTTCATATGCAGAGCATTTTTTATTAATTAAATGGTGACAGAGAGTCATAATTTTGTATGGCATGGCCCATATTAGGGCTATTAGAGATCTATTTTTGACACTCGACCCGTAAAGGCAAAAGACAGAGCACAAAATTGAAAATTGCAGAGTATGCATGCAAATTGTTTGATAGAATGTCAGAACGGGATGTATACAACATGTTTGTTAAAAGTACTCTTGTGAATTTTGGAGAAATTCACAGGAAATTTGAGAGGAATGAGACTGCAGTTAAAATTTTGAATTTTAATTGTTATTGGGCATTTTCGGTCCTATAATTGGCCAAATTTCATAATTGTGGAGCGCCATGGAAAAATTGGGTGAAATTAGGGAAAATCCTTGATTTTTGTAATACAATCCATGGAGAATTCAACACGGATGATTCAAATTTTAGGTGTAGAGGTTAAATTTATTCTTATAGGGCCAAAATAGGCCATACCAAAACTAATTACAGATCTTCAATGGTGGCCCAAGGAAATAAGTATGAAATTGGGTGTAATTAGAAAAAACAAAAATTTTGAAAATTGGAAAATTTTGGGTGTTTTTTCATACGATGACATCTGTTTCATTTTTCACATGAAGCTCTATGTGAAAAATTCTTAGATCTT
Organism: Picea abies; assembly: GCA_900067695.1. NCBI lineage: Eukaryota > Viridiplantae > Streptophyta > Pinopsida > Pinales > Pinaceae > Picea > Picea abies. The sequence continues at coordinate 7,709 of CBVK0102784851.1, forward strand.
AAAATTGATTCCTAGTGATCTAACAATAAAATCCTAGTTGTTATCACTAAACAATTTTACACTGAAAATTATTGGCTGAAAACATATGGAGCGGAAACACAAAGATCAAAGATGAATCATCAATACAAATGAGACACAAATTTCATTTCTATAATCATTTTATCATCATAAATCATGAGGGAAAAACAACCCTCCCAACCAATACAATATCACCAAAACCCGGGGACAACCTTTTCCTCCAAATTCACCAAAGCTGAGAACAACCATGTTCTCCAATAACGATACAAATTAGAAAATCAAGCCTTAGAAATATTATGGAAATATCCTCTATCCACAAATATACTACAGACCACCTATATGACCTGCTAAGGTCACCTAATGTCATCCTATATAGAGCTGATCCTACCTAGAATAACTTGTATGGATGTACGTGATCGTTCCTATAACAACCTGCTTACATACACCAATGTTCCCACTGCAACCCACGTACATGGAAAAATTTGTATGGACAATTCATATGACTCACTTCACTCGTACAACTTCTTCTTTATACTATTTCCTCTATCTCCCACACATGCACTGTACTTTTACCTACCAAGAAAAAATATAGAGAGTCCTCAACCCTAGGAAAGATTTTCCACCCTAGTGGAATTTCCTTTTGCTGAAATCAACAATCCTCCTAGCACAAGTGCAAACTAACTTATGTTATCTCTATCATGTCTCCACACAATATACATGATATGTAATGTCACAATTAAATCTTTCCTTTATACACAATACTTGGGTGTCTTCATATAATCCCCTCCACAAGTCAACATAAAATTAGGGTTTTCTTGTGGGTGTGTAGCCCTAACAAAATCCCACAAACCCCATCACCAAACCCATGAAGTCTCACTCAAATCCTGGGGGTTTTCACAAAACTTAATGTGTGATGTGGTTCCCATAATTATTCCCACATGCCCAACACCTAGGGTCATGTGAGAATACATGCCCGAAGCTACAAAAATCAACACTCCCTCTTAACAAGGAAGGTATTCTCAACACACTCCACAAGTGGGAATGCCACACAATACTACAAAATAATCAATACTCCCTCTTAGTGAGGGAGGAATTCCATCCTCCATCATCACCTGGAAGTAGTTTTGTATCTCGCACTATATCCTCTACCACAATGGATTTCCAATTCATCTGATTGGTTTCTCCCTCTATCACCAAACAAAATCATTTTCCTCGGTCCTTATAACTAGTTGCATCCTCAATCACTGAATCAAATAGTATTGTCTGACATGATCCCATCCTAGAAGACATCATTCTCCTAGAAGCCTCTTTCCTCTGAACCTCCTATCTGGCCATATCAACCCATGATATCTACCTAAATTTCTTGGAATATGCCTCTCTCTCATCTAGAACTAAAGGTTGGCTCCCATTGAGAGACATAAGATAGAGAGACCTCAATCCTAGGAAAGATGTTCCACCCTAGTAGAATTTACCTTTGCTAAAATCACCAATACTCCTAGCATAAGTGTAGACTCACTTGTTCTAGCTCCATCATGTATCCACACACTCTACATGATATGTAATGTCATAATGACCTCTCTCCTTTATATACAATCCTTAGGGGTCACCATCTCTCCTTTATATACAATCCTTAGGGGTCACCATAGAATCCCCTCCACAACTCAACATCAAATTAGGCTTTCCTTATGGGTGTGAAGCCCCAACATAAGCCCATAAATCCCATCACCAAACCCATGAAATCCCAACACAAGCCCACAAATCCCATCACCAAAACTATGAAGCCCCCATTCAAATGTAAGGGAGTTTTCACAAAACCAAAAGAGTGATGTGGTTCCCACAATGATTCCCACATTCCCAACACCTAAGGTCACATGAGAAACCATCCAGAAGATACAAAAATAAAAATCCTAGAATGATGTGGAAGCCACCTATTAGCTGACATGTCATGGGTCACGTGTACTATCATGATGGCACATGATAGGTGTGATAGGTGGCAGGTGATGTGGAGCCACGGTGGTATGCTTCCTACCTGACCTGCAAAACCATGACTCCATACCTATGGAACTGTGATGGAGGGGGGCGGGAGTGAAATGCATCGGAGGATACCACATCATCAAGCAAGAAACCAAGCAGTTTCCATTTTAGACCACCTCCCTCTATTAACATTCAATAGATCGAGGGAGCCTGAAATAAGATTGTGATAATTGATCACCGTTGAACCCCTCTGATCCTTAGTTGTTGTATTAGAATGTATTTCAAGTTCAAGTGAACCAAGGAATAAGTGTGATATGGTACCCACCCATTCCCATGACCTATAAATAGGTGCCACATAGGTATCCCGAGGCTTTGGAGAAAAAAAAATAGAAAATGTGTGCCAAGA
>CBVK0102784857.1:0-18350 GCA_900067695.1 Picea abies
CTTCCGATCTCACGCTTTGGTTTGTAGAATTTCTCCCAGCTCACTAGGACCCTTTTTTCCCCTGGATTGTGGCCTCACCAAAGAAAGTTTCGTTGTATATTCTGGATGGCTTCAATGATAGATTGCGGGGATGCCAATGTAGATAAGAGGTAGATGGGGATGGATTGGAGGATCGATTTGATAATTACTAGGCATGCATCCAAGTTCAGGGTCTGGAAGGTCCAAGAGTTCAATCAATTGGAAATGGATTGGAGGAGGGAATCCCAAGAGATATTTCGGGCTGCCAAATTAGATAGAGGAATGTGGAGGTAGTTGGACAGAAGGGAGCTCCTAGGTATGCCCAATAGATGATAAATATGTCGATGGATAACAAGAGGAGTATTAAAGAAGAATAACTGAGATTTATCCAGGTTAAAGGTAGTGCCTGAGGCTTCATTAAAGTTTGAAAGAATGGACTTGAGTTTTACATCTTCCTGTGCAGTTGGAATACCCATCAATATGGTTTCATACACAAACTGGCTATGGGACACAACCAATTGTAGAACATGCAGTGGGATACCTTGGACAGAGCCATCCACAATGGAAGTAGTGATGTAGTGGCCCAAACCTTCGTCCATGATGAAGATAAAAAAGGGATAGAGAGGATCACCTTGATGAATGCCTCTGGAGGGGGTAAAAGGTTTAGAAGGCACACCATTGACCAGAATGGAGAAAAAGGATGAGGATGTGAGGTTAAGTATCTAGTGGATCCACTCATTACTAAAACCAAAATCCAAGAGAAGAGATTTCACATGCTACCAACTAAGGCGATCAAAAGCCTTAGATAAATCGAGCTTAATAAGCATACCTGGAGTTCGGGTGGACTTGAGTGAGTGAATCACCTCATCTACTAGTATAATGCTGTCCATTATTTGGCATCCCTCAACATAACATGAATTTTCCTTAGAGATGATGAAGGGGAGAATGGGCTTGATTCAAAGAGCGATGAATTTGGTAATGATTTTATAGACGACATTGCAAAGCGCAATGGGTCAAAATTGTCTCGGCTGGGAGACTCTTTTTTCCTTGGGAATGAGAGTAATAAAAGTGGCATTGAGGGAAGATAACACCTAACCGGAGGCCCTGGATTCCTCCACAAGTAGCTAGAAATCATCTGTTATCATCGACCAACAGTGATAGAAGAAATCTGTTGTAATGTCGTCTGGCCCCAAATCCTTTCCCATCAACATTTCCTTGATGGCCTGGTCGACCTCCTTGATTGTGATAGGCCTCATGAGGGATTCATTATGTTCTGGACTGATGATGGTGGGTATGTGTCGAGTCACCCTATTTATGGTTGGAGTGCAATCATGGATCACCTATGAAAGAATATCCTTATAGTAGTTGACTATCTCTATTTCAATCCCTTCATGATCCATAATTAGGTGCCCTTGATCATATTCTAGTTTGGTGATACAATTAACATACCTTTTATGCATCATGTATCTATGAAATAATTTGGTATTCTTTACCCCTCCCTTAAGCCATTGTACCCTAGATTTCCACATCCACAAGATTTCCTCATATTTGTATCTCTCCTCCAGTTGTTGTTTGACTAGCTCCTCCTCCTCTCGCAGAGAATCCGACTGACCTTGTAAGATGGATTCTTTTTGTATTTCCTCCAAATGGTGCTCTAAAGACCTTTGAGCTTGAAATATGTTGCCAAATACATTTTTATTCCATTTTCAAAGTTGCTGCTTGAAGTTTTTCAGCCTCTGTTGAAACCTATACATTAATGTTCCATGTGAGATGGAAACATTCGCAAACCAGGTGTGGGAGAGCTCTGAGAAGTCTAGATGAGTTAACCAAAATTTCTTAAATTGAAATGGCTTGTATTTGGGTGTACTGACCATGTCAACCCATAACTGAATCAACCAGTGATATGAACCTAATTTTGGGAGAATACTAGCCTCAATTAAGGGTCCATCCAACATCAAGGTTTTCGATATAAGGAACCGATCCAGTCTACAAGAAACTTGTTGAGCTCCGGATCGCTTATTGGAACAAGTGAAAGTACCATTTCGAGTTTCAATATCAACTAAATCTAGATCCTCTATGATATCCCGAAGCTTACCATTGTCTTGGTAAAGTCTTCTTGATCCTATATGATCTCCCCCTAGGATCCAATTCTGAGGTCCCACCAATCCACCTAGATTTGAGAGAATTTTCAGGAAGTAGTCTTTTCCTTGCTTATTCTGTGGTCCATAAGAATTTGTGAGTATCCCCTCTTTATTGGAGTCGATGGCTCTATAATGTGTTGAGAGCATCCATTCTATAGAGAAGTATTGATCTAAAATAATTGTCATAGGGTTCCAAAGGATGTCTAGTCCCTTTGTTTCCCCATTAGAGTCATCGTGTACAAAACTACATCACCTCCAACACCATCTGAAGAACTCTGTAGCGGTGTCACCTACACATTTCGTTTCTTGAAGAAAAAAGAATATCTAGATCTTCTGCCATTATACAATTTCAAATAATCCTCTCTCTGGTTATTCTGTTTAGGCCTCTTATATTCCAAGAAAGGATCTTCATGATGAGGAGTGAGGGGGAGGGGGGAAGAAAATAATCCCTTAGTGAGGTGTTGGATTTGTCCTGAATTTATCATGAAATTTCCTACCTCTTTGATAAATTGTTGTGTTGATTTACGCCCCCTCTGCTTTCCTTCTATTGGCACTTTTCTAGGTTCCTTTCCTTGATATGTCTTGATGCCCAGTCTTGAGGTGGCCCCTGTTGTGTATTCAATGTATACTTTTTGGACATTGCGGAGTTGTTCTAGCGGAATGGATTGTAGTTTCTTCCTATTTTAAGCCTCTTCCAACTTTTCTAGATATATGTTAGCTAGCTCCCCTTCATATACATTCATTTATGTATCCCCCCCTTCTTCTGCATAGTGGTCTGCATCCATTTGAGTTGGGGATTTGTGTGGCACAATCTGATCTAAAACTGGATCTTGAGTCTGTTTTGATTTACCTTTGTAATTGTGTTGGTTGTCTTGCTAGTGAGGGTTTTCCACCTCTTATGATTCCGATAATTGGTTTAAAACATCAAAATAATTATTTTTGAAGTTTTTTTTTTCTCGTTCCCTAGCTCGGTTTCTTGGGATTTTTCTTTTTCCAGCCTAAGACTTGAGTGAACCCATATCTCAACTTTTATACATCCATTGGTCATGCTGGAACATTTAAGGGGAAATATATAAATAAGTGTCCATTCTCATGACACTTCCCGCAGTGGAAGGGTATGTGCTTATAATCAATGGTCTAGACCCATTCCTCATCTTGGTATTCCAGGGTTAAGGATCCGGGAAAAGCTTTGGAGACATTCATATTCTAGGAATACTAGGTGTATCCCTATTGTTGTGTTGTGTATGCAGATTTTAAATATCTTCCTAGGGTATTTTCTATGCCCATGAGTATTTCTTCAAGAAAAAATTCTTGCGGGAGAGAGTATAGATGGATCTAGACCAACACAAAGAAGAAATACTCTTTTTCTAGGATGAAACGATCTGTCCAGAATCTGAGATATAACCCTACAGAGTTGAAGAAATATGGACCATTTTCAAAGATTCGATCCTTGTACGCAATATTGAAGAAGATAATTGTGAATAATCCCTTCGAACTCAGCTAAAGGTCATAGTGATCCTTGGGGTTCCACCATGTTTTTATCCAGCACGTGAGATCCTATTCAAAAGGCCACATCCCCCAAAATTTTCCTATCAAGGCGTGATCCTTCATAAACTGGGTGTTCTCTTCCACCCTTGCTGAATTGATCACATACCTTGGAGCATTAGGATCCTGTGGGATGCATTTCCCTGGTTCCCATATTCTATTCACTTTTGGATGAGAGGTATCTGCTTCCACCTCCATGGCCTTGTCAAATTGTTGTTCATCCTACAAGATCTGTTCCTTAAGATGATTTGGCGGCTCAAAGGATGACCGCTTGCTCCTGGCTCTTGGAGTCTCATTCACTACCACATTGTTGTATGAGGGGGTTTTAACCCCCCCTTCCAAATCCATACAGGTCTTTCAAACTCCCATCTCCCCCAGTCACATTTGTTTTCCCCTGAAAAGGGCTCCAGGAGGCCGCAAAACTAGATTTCTGCAAACATCGTTTGAAATGGATGTTATAATGAAGCTGAGCATATATTTATTTTGATTAAATTAATGTTGTTTGTTGGTTAAGACATGCCATGGAAATTCCAAGGGACAAATGAGGGAAAAACCAATACATGCTGGTGGGGATGTCCAAAAAAGTGTACAAGGATATGATAAAAAATTGAACATAATTGCATCGTACAAGGAGCGATCCCAACAATTACGATGTGTATAAGAGGTATGCAATTATTATTTTATTCTTTTATGTACATCTAATTCAATTATTGCATGAAATACTAATTTTCAATTGTTTTGTTGTAGACAAGAAAAAAAATTGAAACCCATTCAACACATAAGATAAGACGACGAGGGATAAAAGGGTTGATCACAAAGTTTGTCAATGCTTACTTTTAAGATCTTAATTAAAATTTCATCTTTGTTATGATATTTATATTTAAATAATTAATTTACACTCATCCATGGATGTCTTCTAATAGGTGCTAACATACAAAGAAGAGTTAACTAAAGAATTGGTAGACATTGGGTTAAGTATGGGTTGTGAGTATATGTTGAAGTATCAAGGTTTAATTCAACAATTTCTAAGTAGCTATGTTTTTTAACTTCCCTTGTTTTATAATAAATGGAACAACAATAAACGTTTATATTAATTATATTGACTGTGCTTTGTCATGACATATTAAACATGTAGGAAACAAAGTATGGACTACATCCAACATAACAGATTTTGAGAGACGACATGAAGCATGGCTTCAAAAGAATGTGTATTGTTTATGTAATAGTCACTGCTATGGTACACTTTTTGATTTACACAATCATGTATATTATACTATATATATAAATGTGGATATCCTTATTACACTTTATTTCTATGTTTGTTGATGGAACATGAAGAGGGGGAACATCAAAAACAAATTGATCAAGAAAAGATTAAGTTAAATAACCAAAATACAATATTGCCTACAAGTGATGAATAAATGAGGCATGCACACAACTCGAGCGATGGTAGCAGTTCAAGCAATGTCGAATACAATCAATATAATTGAATGTTACTGCAAGTTGTATGTTTTGGAATATTTGTCTATGAAAATCAAGGATTTTGTTTAATGTACTCGACATATTGTCCCAATTGCATGAAAACATGCTACCAATGAGTGTAACAATTACATATTGGATGCATTTTGATTATTGTGGACCTTTACATTGTCCCATTTTATATGGCAATGGGTCATTTATTCATATATAATAAAATGGGTTTCTGATTTTATTCCATTGTCGAATGTTGTAAAACGTTGTGTTGATGATTAATTAATATATGGATGATTTACATTGTTAGAATAATAGAGGTATAATCCATTGGATAACGCATTAATGCAATCTTTATATCAAAACAAAATAACAAAAATATAAAAATCAATATTATCATAACAAATATTTGATTTTGAGATGATTAATTGAAAATTTGTAAAAAAATAATTTAATTAAAATATATACATATTGTTGCACTGCATTCTTTTGAACTCACTAAATGATGCACTTTTATGAATTATATGCACTGGTGTTGAACATTGTGAGAAAACAGCGCTGCTTTAAATCACATAATGCACAATTATATTTGTATCGTTTCAAAATATTTCGATGCACATGATTACAATACGCACAAGTGCATGCATAAACATAAAAATCATCAGTGCTTTTCATTTATGTGTGCGCACCGATGCTTCTCATTTATATGTGGGCACCAATGTTTCTCATTTAACATAGTTACCAGTTTAACGAGAACTCTATAGAGTTCTCGTTTTTTGGGGGGTCCAATTTTTTACCCCGTTTTTAAAAATGGTGCTACTGGTAGCACCGCCCCCGTTTTTAGGTTGTTTTTCGATATTTTAAAATTTTCGATCCACAATGTTTCCACATTATTTTTTTAAATGCTTATTTTTCATCTATTTTCATTTTTTTCAAATTTTCAAATTTTTTTATTCAACGGTGTTTTTAGTCATTTTTTCATGCTTTTAATCTTAAAAATATTTTTTACCATTTACTTTTTTGAAGTTATGATTTTTCATATAATTTTGTCTCAATTAATTTATGGTTCCATAATTTTTAAATATAGTGGAAAACATCATTTTTAACACATTGTTTACCTTTACTTCATTACATAGAAAAAAGTTGTAGTTAAATAATGCTATTTTTGAATATTTAACAAAAAATACACATTTTATAGCCATATATAATAAAAAACCTATACATTTTGGTACCTATTCCTTAAAATAACATGTCAAATAAAACATTTTTATGGACATAATTGAACAAAAAAAGTCCAAATTTTATAAAAAAATATCATTTTTCGTTTATATTTTTTTACATTTGAAGTAAAAAATTGACAACATTTAATAAAATTTTCCAATATATAGTGATTTACATATAAATAAAATGAAAAAGAAAACAATAAAAAGATTCATCATAAAACAACAACAAATACATCTTTATTCTTATTTAAAAATCTGAAAGTCAAAACATTACAATTATAGCTCATAAAAAATTTGCAAAATTGAGCATCGTCTTCAAGGGCATCTTAAAACTAATCAACAGTATCATATATCCCAAATTCATCATTTTCAATAGACACATTATCATCTTCTTCGACGTCATTTTGTGCTTCCATTATGCCATTTTGTTCTTCCATTGGCTCTTTGATATCCACAAGTTCTCCAAAGTGATCCTTTCCAATCATTCCTCCTAATGGTACTTGAGACTCTTTTGACATTTTTTCCACCTTTGATTCACTAAAATCTCCTTTCCTCAAGCCAACTTCTTGCATTTCATCTGGAAGAGCTGGAATAACATTAATTCTTTGTTGAATAAAACTGCAGTGCATTGGGTCACTTTCAATGTCTATGCAATTCCTTCCTTTCTATAAGAAACACACTAATGTTGTACCTAATCACCAAATACAAAATAAATAATGAAACTAGATATTGTAAAAAGACATAAATTAAAAATAATATAAGATTGAAGTATGATTTCATAAATATTATATCATAATTCTTACCTGAATGAGAGAACAAATAAAAAACCCAATCTCCTTCTTTTAAAAATGTATCTATAAGATAATTAATTAATGATTGTGGTTTTTGATAAATGTTAACCATATCTCCTTTCAAATTTTTTTCCTCATATGTTAGCTTTCTAACCACAACATTGTATACCAATATACCACTAGGAGTCTCTCCATCCTTTTCATTGACAATAATAGAATTATAAGAATCATCTTTTGTCCAGGTTGCAAGATGTATACTCTCAAAATCACGTTTAAATGATTCTCTATTGGAGCTCTGAATATTAGGCTTGTGTTTGTAACATAAATAAGTGCAAATTCAATTACCTTGTGAATTAATAAAATTGTTTTCTGATCTTAATTGTTAAACATACACTTTCAATATCTTACCAAATAAACTACATCCTTGTCTTTTCTTTCCCCTTGAATCTTTATTGTACTAATCCTTGTTGTGTGTTTGAATGAAATAATAGAAATATCCAAAATGGTGATGTTGTAACTTCCATAAATCCCATAACCACTTTATTGAAAGCTTGGTAAGTATAAGACTCAACATCATATCCAATGTTTTGGATATTATAACCATGAGGGATATCCACAATAACTAGGGAGTGTTCCTTTTTACGAACAATATTTGCAAGTTGTTCACAATCATATGATATCACTTTATATTGAATAGTGTCAATCAAATTACAAATGTAGTGATCAAGGGTGTCATCAAGTTGAACATTTTGAACATGTCTCCTTTTTCTTTCAAACTTGGCTTTTTGAATAAAACTTTTGAAAGTTTCAAGTACTCCATCTGCATTCTTTTTTGACATCTTTAATGAAACAAACAAACTTATAGTTATATATCTATAACAATTAAAATATAAATAAATTAACTTACAAACAAATAATATGAATGTAATAAATCAACATGCCTTTTTGAATGCAATAAAAAATTGTTTCAATACTGCTATAGAGCTTGAATCTGGATAGTTGAGTTTAACATAATCCTAACTTTCTGGACAATATGGAAATGATGACAATAGTGGAGTTTAAAAGTAATGATGACGATTATGGAAATACTAGACAATATTTCTCGAATGAGAATTTAAAGGAAGCAATGTTGGTGATGATGATTTTCCTCCAAGTGACAATTTTCAAGGTACCAATGAGGATAATGAAGATTTTCCTCCAAGTGAGGATTTTCAAGCCAGTAATGAGGATTATGAAGAATATCCCTCAAGTGGGGATTTTCAAAGTAGTGAAGATGATTACGCCATTGGTGGATACTCTTTCCCAAGTGATAAATTAAAAGGCAACAATGTTGATGATATTGATTTTCCTCTAAGTGAGGATTTTCAAGAAACTGATGAAGATTTTCAAGGCACTAAGCAGGATGGTGAAAAGTTTCACTCAAGTGGGGATTTTTAAAATAGTGAAGATGATCATGTCAATGGTGGAAACAATGTTGATGATGATTTTCCTCCAAATGAGGATTTTAAAGGTACCTATGATGATGATGGAAATTTTTCTCCAAGTGAGAATCTTAATGGAATTGACAGTCTTATGGGTGATGATGATTTTCCTTCAAGTGAATATTTTCATGGAAGATCCGATGACATTGGTGAGGATGGTAATCATGTTTCTAGTGATTTTTATATTCCTCTCATGAATGAGATTATCAATGAAGATGATGGACCAAGGAATGAATATCATGTTCTCAATCATTCAAATGCAACAAATCAAGGTGATCAACATTCTCTAGTTCATTCTCCTAACAATGTTTTGCTTGATATTCCTTCTGGTGATAAGGAAAATCCTTCTAGTGAGGATGATGAAATAGTGGAGACATTGCAAAAAAACATTGTGTATAGGACCATGACTAGACCTTTTTATATCAATCCAAATCATTCTAGTTATACAAGGTCCATGAAAGAATTTCTCACTAAATCAATTTCCATAAGTGAATTGATTTCAAGTGAATGTTGTCAAAAAAGTTGTTTCAAAAGCATGGACCACATGTATGCCTTGAATAAAAGGAAGACATATTTGTCAATGAATAAGAGCATGCAAAATTCATATTTGATGGGGTGCATGATATCCACCAATACAGGATATGATTATCACATTGGGAATATTTTTACTTTGTAGGAAAGATTTCAAAAAAAATCACTCAATTGGTAATCTTTGTCTATCAAGAATCCATAAAATGTTGGAAAAAGATCCTTCATTTTATTCAAAGGTACATCATGGAAGAGAGAGTGGGCCATTGACAAACACTACATTGTCATGGATGCGTGATTTGTTTTCCAAACATGGAGAGTGTATGCCAGATAGAGACACAATACATATTCCAGATAATTTATCAAGCAGGGAAACATACAACTTGTACAAAGGATATGCTGAAGGTGTTGAAGAAAATGATAATTTTATTACATATGCATATTTTACAAGAATATGGAAGAAACAATTCAACAATGTCTATATTTCGAAGAAGTCAAGGATGGGGATTTGCAATATATGTGCTACTCTTAAATCAAGAAGAGATAAATATGAAAGGGACAAAAAGAGGTATATATATATATATATATTTTAAATTGAATAGTTATCAATTATGAAAACATATAATCAATATTTTCATTTTATGTCATGTGCATATTCCATAGTCAAAGCACTTCAAGAACATTGGAATCAACAATCAAGTGAAAGGAAAAAGTTGTACGAACATCATAAGAAGTGTTATGATGATCCAAACAAATATTTAGGTATGATAATTGATGGCATGGACCAGAAGAAAACACTTCTACCACATTTTTTCCGTACACCCAAAAAATTACAGGAAGATAATTTCATTCAATTTCACTTGGTTGGTTTTATGGTTTTCAATGGAAAAATGTGTCTAAGGGTTTACTTCATAACTCCAAATATTCATAATGATGCAAATATGAGCATGACCATAATTCATCATGTGCTCACTCATTGGTCTGAAAATCTTCCTCAAGTTCTCTATCTACAATTGGACAACACTAGTCGTGAAAACAAAAATCAAATTGTGTTTGGATATCTAAGCATGCTTGTTGAAATGAGAATATTTCAAAAGGTGAAAGTTGGTTTCCTTATTGCTGGACACACTCATGATCAATATTGATCAAATGTTCAGTCATTTTTCAGTAACATTGAAGATGAAAAATGTTGGAATCCTACCATCATTGATTGAATGTATTAAGAAAGCATACATTCCAGAGCATGTTTTTCATATATTATAAGAAACTGTTGACATGTGAAGATTTATTCAGGGATCGCATCGTGAAGAAAAATGTATTGAACAACTTAATGACATTAACTTTCAACATCAATTTTGTTTCAAAAAAATTGATGAGAAAATACTTATATGGGGAAAGCAGTGTTCAACTACTACAGAATGAGGGGCTTCATCAGGTTTAGAATTTTTTAAGTTCATTCTAGATCGTCCAATATTTGCATCAAATTTATTATTTTTACAATCAGTTGCTGAAATTCACAATGCACGAAGGCGTAATAGAGATGTAGATTATTTTGAATGCCTGGAAGAAATAAAAAATTCCATTAAGGATACATATGAGTACTTTGATGTTGTTGATTATGTTTGGTGGGATTATTTTTTAAATAGTCAAAGTGACATAATTTCAAACTCAACAAATGAAGATACATTGTTGAAGACTCCATTTCATTGGCCACAAAATATGCCAAATGAATCTGAAGAAACAAACATTGTTGAAGTTCAACAAGAATCTCAAGGTGTTATTGAGTTTACACAAGTAGAGGAAAGAGAAATGTATATTGGTTCATGAAGGTCACAAGCACAACGTGAAGCCATGGAAGACCTTTACAGGGGTTCAATACATGATATTAAGGAGGGTAGCATGATTTCTGTTTTAGTGACTGAAGATCCACATGGTTATCCATTCTGGATTGCAAAGGTTATAAAGATTAAGAAAGAAAATAATGATGTTATTGCAATTGAAGTCCATTGGTATGCAAAAAGTACACACCCATTCAATGGTGTGTACAAGCCATAGATGGTGGTTGATAAACATGTCAACATAAAGAGAAAAATAAAGGGCCAAAATACAAATTGTCGTCACACTGACCTCTTAAAATTAGATGATGTTGACATACTTATTTATGACTTCAATTTGACAGAGAGAGGAACTCTTCGCTCCAAGACAACATAGATTATCAAGAGGTTGCTGCCATAAGAAATAAATGGAAGATGGGAGTTTGTTGAACCTGGTCATAGATCTAAAAGACATTTGACATATGAAATGTTGGGCATGCATGTAGACTCAAATAATGCATTCGTTGACATTAGATAAGAGTATGGATCATCTACATCTTCATCCAATTATTCATCCGAAGACAATGTATACTCTAATGGTATTTCTGAAACCATGAGTCAATCTGAATAAGTGTATAAAACATTTAGATATTTTTGATCCATATGATGTTTGTATGATAACTAGAAATGAGCATTGGACTTACATATGATCTTACATGAAGTTATGAATCTTTTTTTATGCTTTATGAATTATATGTTTTTATTATGGATAATATAATAAAATCTCTTAGCTTATATGTTTTGAATATGGAAAATATAACAATACTTTTAAGAAATAATTTATGTTTCATTGAATGTAGTTGTATTTACCTTTTTTTTTATTAAAAGTAAAAAAATTATTAAAAAATGACGTTGAATTTTTAAAGTATATTGTGATATTTTCATGGCATTATGTATTACCTTTTACTTTGAGTGATAATAAGATTCAAAAAGTACACAATAGAAAACCTATTGAGGGAGGATGAGCTATGCGACGAGAAGGTATGTGCGGTGCCCTTTTGACGGACTGGTTTCAATGGCTAGGGTTTAGCCTTGCCTGCCCCCCCTTTGCTTGTGGCCGCCCTACATGTGCGAGGCTCAATTGCAGGTCCTTCTCCAAAAATGGAGGGTTCGTCTCCCATTGATGCTCCTTACCTTGGTTCCTCTTCTCCAAGATTTGGATCTGCCCTGTCTGATCCCTCTGGTGGGCCACCGGGGAGTCTTTCCAAGGGATCTCCACCTGCTTCTGATGACTTCCATGGCAGCTAGTTCCATGATGTTGTCAAGAGGAATTTAAACCCTTAGTATTGTTTGGTGCATGAGGTTCCGAAACCTACCATCTCTCTGAGGAAGGACATTATTTCCAAATTAGCTCGTATCATCTCCACAACACTCATTTGTCGTTTTAATGGCCTCTGGCTTCGTCTTGTTGATCTTCACAATTGGATTTCGAGATCTTGGTTGCCAGATATGAAAGGTGATGTCTTCATTCACCCCCGTGCTCAAGGTTTTTTTATTATTGAGTTTGATCTTAAAGAAGATAGAGATTTTATGTTTAGCTCTGACCCCTAGTTCCGGGGTAGCTCTAGTTTATGCATGAATCCCTGGTCTCCCTCTTTTGATCCTTCAAAAGACTCATTGTCTTCAGCCCCTGTTTGAGTTCTACTCCCAAACTTTCCCTTGCATCTTTGGGGCTTATATTCTCTCCATTCCATTGGGAATGCTTTAGGCAGGTTCCATTTCAAATGCCCCGCAATGGAAAAATACAACATCTGCACGTATTCTCAGATCTGTGTAGAAATGGATTTCAGCAAAGGGTTTCCGACCGAAGTCAATTTGACGGGGGATAATTACTCGTGGACTCAAAAGATGGATTATGAAAAAAGAGCTTTATGGTGCCGAGCTTGTTATTCTATGAGACATATGGTAGCCCAATGTCCCAGGGGCCCTAAGAAAGCTCAAGAACAACGAATATCAACATGGTGGGTTGGATCCCACATTTATCATCAACTTATATCCAAGGATGTTTCTTCAATTGATGATCTTCCCATGGTGGGGACCAAAGAGGCTCAAGCTGGCTTTGCTCCTTCCATCGAGGACTCTCTAGTTCTAGACCCTGCTTTGGATGGCTCAAAATCTAAAATAGAGGATCTCAATGTCACACCAGATATCACCAAGCACCCTGAAATGTAGCAAGAAACACCTCAAAAGCTCGCAAAAAAAGAGGCTTTGGTTTCTACAGATTTGGGAAAATTTAGGTAGGCTCACCCCAACTTCATCCCTCTGGCAAGTTGGTCAGACAAGGCTATCGAAGTTGAAGCATTAGCAGTTCAAGCTAAGGTAGCTGAGAGTCCGGTTCAGGAAAAGCAAGAAGTTTCACATCAAGACAATCCAGGAATCATCGACATCTCAAATGCCCCAACATTGGCAAATGAAGATTGGATGGAAGTAAGAAAGAATAAGAAAACACATGTACCCTCAAATCTAATGGTCACACGAAGTCAGGCTCGCAAGTCAACTAAAAAGACGATATCTTCCCCAACAAGATAATTTAGATGCAGTGTCTTTTCATTCTTATTCTCAGATTTTTTTTTTTCCCGAGTGTATTCAATAAACCTGTTCTATCTGAAGTTGTCTTCCCAATATTTGAAACAATTATTCGTAGCTTGTAGGAGTGGTTCAATTGAGGCCTTGGATTGGCCCAATTTTTGAGAGACTTTGTAACCTCTTAGCAGTTTTAATTGCACCATCTTTTTTGATAATTCAAATTTCCCAGTTTTTGTTAAAAAAAATTAAGATTTAAAAAGTAAGCATTTAAGGGTTGATTTTATGATTTTGTTTACAATAATGATGAGTTCTTTTACCACTTTATAAAAATGTGTCATGTTCATACCCCAATTTTAGAATGAGTGCTACCGATAGTAGCACGTTTCAATTTGATGGTTGATTTTGAGGTTTTGGTTTTAATGGTACCAACTGCTAAAAATACGATTTCAAATTATCTAAAATTTTAACGTTTTGATTTTTTTTTCAAAACGTTAAAATTTTAGATAATTTTAACATTACAACGCTAGTGCATTGAATAGAGTTAGCGTGAAAGACAATTTTCTTCTCCCTATTATGGAAATGATTTTGTAGCAAGTTGCGGGGTCACAGATGATGTCCTTACTTGGCGGTTTTTCCGGTTATAATCAAATCAAGGTAAAAATAATAGATAAATATAAAACCACTTTTATTACATGTTGGGGCACTTTCGCTTATGAACATATGCCTTTTGGATTATCTAATGCAGGTGCCACTTTTCAAAGAGCTATGTAAATATCTTTTGACAACCTGATCGACAAACATATTCAAATTTATCTTGATGACTTAACTGTATATTCGAAAAATCAGTCAGATCATTTTGGTCATCTTAGAAAGATTCTCATGCGATGCATGAAATTCGACATTTCTTTAAATCCTTCTAAGTCTATCTTTGACGTTACCAAGGGCAAGGTCCTTGGGCACATTGTCTCTGATTCAAGAATAATGATAGATCCTGAAAGGATTGCCACTATCGTAAATCTCCCTGCTCCTACTTCCAAAAAGGAGGTTGAAGCCTTTATGGGTATTATCAACTTCGCCCGTAGGTTTGTTCCTAATTTTGCTGTAATGTTCAAACCAATTCACAATATTCTTAAGCAAGATCACTCCTTTTCTTGGACTGATGACGTAAAAAATTCTTTTTTCAGACTAAAGAAGGCTATCAGTTCTGCACCGGTTTTGGTGGAGCCAGATTTTGAGAAAGAGTTTATTATATATACTAATGCCATGGAGGAAGCATTTCTGCTATCCTCATGCAATGTGATGACCAAGTTAACGAAAAAATAGTAGCTTACATGTGTCAAAGCTTGTCAGATGATGAATTTAAATATTCTTATATCGAAAAACATGCTTTCTCTCTTGTTAAATCTGTTGAAAAATTTCACCACTTTATCTTAGGTAAGCTAATGCAGGAGCATCGCTCCATGTCAGTAGTGTGCCAGCCAGCCAGACAACACATCCAACACACATTTAATGGAGAAAGGGAGAGGCCTAGCCTTCTCAATTTTGAAATTTGAAATTTCAATAAATGTTGTAAGGCTTTTAATGCCAGACCACGCCTTTGTACAGGTAGTGGTTGAGGTTTCCTTTAATGGTTGTCTGCAGCAAGCCCATGACGTAGTCAGGACTGGGCATCCATTTATGTAATGTAGCCGTAGGAGACACTCTTTGATAGTGATAGCTTAGAGACAATGGTTGAGGATAAGCTCATGGGAGCCCTCATTTTGTAATTAAGAAATTAGAGTAGAAAGTTAGGAGGAGAGACTAGAGCAGAGAGGTCTCGAGAGAGAGTTGAGACTTGTTACAATCCAGTCTTTGTAAACATTTGTATAGACATACAAATTAAGAGAAAATAAGTTTTTCCTGCATACTGTGTGTTTGATGTTTACATGTTTTTATGCATTTCATGTTTAATGCATAACTGGTGAAGTATTTCATAAGTTTCAATTTCGTCCCGTCTTGGAGTTTCCGAGTGCAAGGAGTGCACATAGTCCGCAATGTGTGCATTGACAGAGGTGAGACAACCTCAGGAAATCTCAAGAGGGATAGCGTTGAACCTTCATCAATAGAGGTGCAAGGAGTGCACAGGAAGGAACTTTGTCTCGAGTTAAGGGAAGACAGACCTACTGAAGGTTCTGTAGAGCTCTGCCAAGAGGGCATCGAGCGAGTGCATAGAGTGCACCAGAGAACTCTATTTCGAGTTCTGAGAAAAGATAAGTTTTGAGGAGAAGACACTCACAGGGTTGCTGAATACTCTGTAGGTTCTGCAAGGTGTGTGTCGAGTAGGAGAACGCCAAGTGGGCGTAAGGAGTTTTGTTTTCAAGAAAACTTCTCAAATCTGAGTTATTCAAGATCCTCAAATGAAAAGTGTGCGTAGGAGTAAATCTCTGAGAGAACGAAGCTGAGGAGAGACAACGTTCCTAGAACACAGGCGAGATCCAAAGGAATTGAGCTTGCAGGGGAAGAGAAGGTCGAGGTCTTTGAAACTTCGAAAAATATTCCAAGGGGAAGGAATAAGTTCTCAAGCTCAGGAGGGAGCACAACTGCCGTCAAATCTTGTGCAAAGAACCGATAATCATCTGATCTGGAGGAAGGGATAGAGAGTTTAACCTCTAGGATGTCGCGTAGGAGAGAATCTGAAAGGAACGGTGGAGACACTTCATGGAGAAGTGCCGAAATCCCGAGAGCCATAGGATCGCACCAAGTTGTGAGGGATTTAAGCCTTTAGAAGCACCCCAGGAGAGGAGTTGTATGGATGGTGGAGACACTCCGTAGAGAAGTTCCAAAATCATGTGGACCATTGGATGAGAAGCATCGGGGGCTGTTGATCTTGTGCTCGAATTTCGCTATTTCGGAGTTCGGGGTTTGGAGCGGCAAGTGATTTTGGAGTCGCTGCATCATGAACTCCCTATTCACGAAATTGCGCCAGCTGTCGGATCTGGAGCGCAGTGGCCTGAGAGCCATTGGATCAAGGATACATGCACAGGGTTTAGTCCTTGGGAGGTGCACAGGAAAAAGGATCTAGGTCATCAGATCTAGCACCAAGGACTGATAGCCGTCGGATCCAGAAGAAGGTGCGAGGGGTTTAATCCATGGGAAGCCACACAGAAGGGTAGCATGGACGACTGAGACTTCGAGGGAGAAGTGTCGAATTGCCGTGAGCTATTAAATCGATAAAAGGTGTGTGAGGTTTAAACTTCGTAACAATAGAAGGAAGAGGACTCGTCAAATCCCGAAAGCACCAGGACCGTCCATTTTGGAGGACAGGTGTCAAAGATCCAAGCCCATCGGGGATTTGGACACTGGGAGTTCGAGGAGAAGGAGTTGTGAGATAAGAAGTCTCAGCCCATGAAATTGTGAAACGACCGATAACATTCATCAGGGAGGACACGTGGTGAGTGGTCAAGGTTCGGGAAAAATCCTGAAAGTTTGTGGTTCGCCGATCCAGTCAGATCGTGATCGTCAGTTCAAGAGGAATCTAGATCGTTGATCTCTCAAGGGGGAGATTTCGACATTTCAGGTTTTGGGAGATCGAAGGACCTAGAATCATCTGCAGTCAGAATCGCGAAATTGTGAATTACAAAATCCTGAAAAGTGGACTGTGGTCATGGGTAGATTTCGACATTTCGGGATCCGGGATTTTGAAGGACCTAGAATTGTTGCAGCCGGAATCGCAAAATTGCAATTTGCAAAACCCCGAAAGCATTCGGAGGAATAACACTAGGTCACAGGACCGGTCGTATGAAAAGTGACTTAAGGGAGGAGCTAAGGAGCCGTTAGACCCTTTCGGGTTTCGACATTTCGAAAGACAGAGAATAGGAGGAACGCTTGCATCACGATTCCCAAAATCATGAATGTCGGTAGCATTTTGACGTTAAGCGCGTGGTCACAGAGTGGTGGTCACGTGGATGAAGGCTAAGGGAGGATCCAAAGCCGTTAAGCCCTTTTCGACATTTCGATGACTGAGAGTTGGAGGGACAAGGAGTCAACCCCTCCACATCGCGAAACACGAAAATCAAAGAGCTGGTTGGATGTTAGCCGCTGGTCATGGGACAATGGTCATATGAGTTAGGAGTGAAGGTAGGAGCTAGTGTGGGCTAGGCTCTATTTCAGGGTTTGACGATTCGAAGGACAAGGAGCCTGCGAGAGCTTGCATGCAGGAGTTCTGAAACCCAACAACACGAAAGGTGTGTTGTTTATGCCTTGGGTCATAGCCCGAGGTCACTATATAAGAAGGGGCTAGTTGGAAAGGAATCAATGCTGAGGTGTGTGTTGGTTTAGAACAGAGAAGAGCACTGAAAAGGGGGTGCGTATGCAGATTTTCTCAAGACCTGTGCCAGAGGACAAAGGGACCTGTGGATTCATTCAAAGGGTTCCAGCAGGAGCCCGAAGAGCCATTTTGTCTTAGAAGAAGATCGATCCAGAGACCAGGAGGTCGCAAAACCCTGCTGAGGTAGGGGGATTGCATCATAAGCACACACTGGTAAAAGTCTCTTTACGTGATGTCAAGTTTTTTCTCTCACGGACTTATCTTTTAGGGAAGCTTGCACATTGGCTTGCCAAGATCCAGGAGCATGATTTAACTGTCATGACTTCTAAAAATGTTAAGAACCAAATATCAATATAGCATAGAAAAACCTCAGAATAACTACTCAACGCCTTGAAAAAGGGATAAGTTTAGATAATAAGCCTCTTCGAGGGGGCAACCTCCTTTTAC
>CBVK0102784858.1:0-15650 GCA_900067695.1 Picea abies
ATGCTGTTTTTGGGATATCTCCTTCCTTCATTCTAATCTGATGATACCCTGAACGAAGATCCAATTTTGTGAAATAGATTGCTCCATGTATCTCATGTAACAATTCATCAATGACGAGAATGGGAAACTTATCTTTAATAGTGATCTTGTTGAGCTCTCTATAATCTGGACACATACGCCATGGGTTGTGTTTCTTGAATACCATTACCACTGGTGTAGAGTAATAACTTTGGATAGGTCTAATAATGCTAGCCTCTAACATTTCTTCAACCATGCACTCAATTTCACTCTTATGGGCGTAAGGGTATCTGTATGGCCTGATGTTAGGAGGAACACTCCCAAGAATTAGGTGAATTTCATGATCATGATTTTGAGCGGGTGGAAGACCTTTGGGAATATCTTGAAATACTTTGGAATGCTTATCAATGATCCCTTGGAGATCTTGAGGAATAGATGGCTTAGATGTTTGAACATCTAGTGAGCATACTTGTGCAATAATTCCTTGATGCCCCTTTTTCAATAATTTTGTCCTGCCATTAGAGCTTATCACCTTATCGGGTTTCCCTGTGATGCCTCTTAACTCACTTGGTATATATAGGAGACTAGGAAGTATAATTATAACTAATGGAATAAAACCGACATAAATAAAATAACATTACTAATGTAATATGTCCCAATTAAGGGGTAATGAGCCAATATTAGGGCTTAACAATAACCATCAAGGGACGTGACTTAGCCCTTTACTTAGCTCAACATGCCAAAACAAGTGAAGAACTTGAGGAACAAGATAACTCTCTATTAGCGCTATTTTATATTGACATTCAAATCCTTCCTGTAGCTAAACATCCCCGGTATAAATATCTGGTGTACTACTTGCAAAATCAGAGGTGTCAAGATAATTTAGATACTCATCAAAGGAGAAGGCTTTGTCTTGAATCTTCCAGATACATCATTTTAGGAGACTTCTTGTTTAGGAGATATGTCGATGGTATGTTACTTTGATGTGTGAATAATGAGGAAGCACATAAATTGTTACAAGAGACCCATGGATATTCAGATGCTGTTATTCATGTAGGAGGTCACTTTTCTACCAAAACTACTGCTTTTAAAATTATCAGTAACATGCATTATTGGCCTTCTATTTTTTGTGATTCTTATAATTTTTCAAGATCTTGTGACAAGTGCCAGAAGTTCACTGGGAAATAACGTCTTTCTGCCATGCCTTTACAACCTGTCCTCCCTGAATTTCCTTTTTCAAAATGGGGTTTGGACTTTATTGGTCCTATTAATCCCCCATCCTCGGTAAGGAAAGTTTTTATCTTGACAACCACAAACTATTTTACGAAATGGACTGAAGCTGTCCCACTTAAACATTCACAGGATGAATAGGTAATTTCTTTCCTTGAGACTAATATTTTTTCCATATTTTGTCTTCCTTTGGAAATTATTACAGACAGTAATCTCACTTTTATTTCTGCTAAGCTGACTCAGTTTCTAGCTAAACTAGGGGTTAAACATTTTACCTCATTAGCTTATTATCCCCAAGGAAATCGGCAAGCTGAGTCTACTAACAAAAATCTGGTTAGAATTATCAAGAGGCTCATTGAAGATAAGCCTTGTCAATGGAACACTCTCCTAATGTACACCCTTTGGGCAGATCGCACTACCACCAATGTGAGCACTGGTTGAACTCCTTTCCATCTTGTTTATGGTCAATAATCCATTCTGCCTACCGAGTTGGAACTTTATTCTATAAGGATGATGCTACAGGTTGAAGAATTAAATTCTTCCAATACATATCAAAGAATGAATGAACTCTTGGCTTTAGAGGAACAAAGGACGTTTGCCTTGGATAACATAAAGAGAAGACATCAAATTGTTAAAATATAATTCAATAAAATCACAAAGGCTGTGAAATTTAAGGTTCATGAGAAGGTATTGTTATGGGATTTATCTCCTTCTGATAAACGAAGTCATTCAAAGTTCCAAAATTATGGTTGGGTCCTTTTAAGATTGCTTTTGTCCTGGGCACAAACTCTTATATCCTAAAGGACTTGGAAGAGAGATTATTTCCCTATAGCACCAACGGTTCCCACTTAAAACACTATGTAGAACCAACTTGAAGGTTTAAATGCTATATGGATTTTTTTCTGTATTATAGTTTTGTTTTATTTCTTTGATTTTACCTTGTTGTTATTTTTTTTGATGTTTCATTTCTGTTGTTTTATTGACTTCTTTTCTTGTCAGAAATAAAGTTATGGATTAGTTTTTCCATAGAGATGTTATTCTGCAAGTATTGTTAATCAAGATTACACAACTGTCATGATGTCTCCCCTTGAAGACATCACTGGAATTGCTATATGCTTCAGTACTGCTGTTAGATAAGATTAATGGTTTTTCTCCCTATTTCTGCTTCCCTTTTCTTCCCTCCATTCCGAGATTAGAAAGAGCACACCAGAGTTTTTCTCCTTAAATCAAAGAACATTTTCACTATGATTAATCAATTTTCATGCACACAATAATAACCCCCTCATACACAACATTTTCCATAAGTTACTCCCTAAATCCCAAATCATCTTTTCCCTTAAACCACTCACTTCCCCTGTTGCATAACCATTCTTTTATACATTATTTGATATAATGCTTTCCTGATCTACGAAGCCAGATTATCTGAGTTCTTAATTTGTTGGAAACAAATTTCCCTGTGGACTCGCTAGTTTGTTGATGTTTAAAACGCAACGATGAACACTGATCGCAAATGATTGCCAAGCTTTATTATTTATTTAAAATAATAATAATAAACTAGTAGGTGGGACCCCCTTGTAGACTAGTGGCGCTATGATGGATATGTTATGCTTATATGTTGTTGTTATAATGATGCCTACACAGTCTTCTACAATTGATGATTCAAGTCATGGTTTTATTCATTATTGCAACATGGTTGGTTGAATATGTTATTGCTAGATGGTTTGATGGTTGCTCACAACTTATGGAAGTGATATGGATAAAAGGATTATTTTGTTACAGGTGTTGTGTTTATACATTAAACATTGATTAATGATTTTACATACGATTTTATGCAAAGGATGATATGGGAGATTGAAAAAAAACAAAAAGGAAAAAACTATGAACAAGTCCTAAGGTTATTTGCAATGGTGACAAATGAAGGGTGAAAGACCTATCTGCTAGACTTACGCTTGATTAAAGGATTATGTTCGAAGCATATATGATAATGTTATAGCATATGGTTGTTGTTAAAGTTTTGATATGATTTTGGGTGGCACACTTTTCAATGGGTATAGCAATGGATAATGTCTTGAATTAATGGTTGATGTTATGGTGTATGGGCTGGCTCATACATTGAATTGAATAGGGATGGGGAAGGAAGCGACGTGCATTTACTACATGTCACTCCAAACCACCCTCGAGCCCGTCACCCTAGCCATACTTGCATTTGTTTTTTCGCTCTGGTGGTTGTGGATGCTCCGCGATTTTTGGTTGTGAAAGGAAAATACAATCCAACTCTTCCCTCAAGTAGGATTTTCTAGGCATGGCTCCTTTATTTTCCATCCATGATGGTCCTTCTATGTTATGAATCGATTTTTTGGCTCAGAATTGCATGAGATTTGTGTTTTTCTTAAGTTTTGACTGTGTATCAGTGTTGTGCATAGGTTTCTTCTATGAATACTCTGGACTGTTAGCATTTTAAATAAAAGGAATGGATTTTATTGTTGTGTGTAGCCTATGCATTGGTTATTGGTTTAAAACATGTTGGTTAGCTTAGGGTTTTACTTTGGTTCTTTGTGGAAAATTATGATAATGGTGTAATAAGCTTTGAGTTTGGTGCATGGGTTTTACAATAGTATTCGTGTTAAGTGCTATCACTCCTTTTCATCTCGGTCGATGTTATGTTTCGTTCCTCTGGTTGCAATGCAACTGTTAAGAGTTGAAGTGATCTTGCTTTATTTTGGCCGAATCCCTAGCTATCTTTTGTCGTGACATTGCCTTCACTATCACTATTGCTGAACGCATTGAATAGTCAGGTCTTGGGCATCACCCATAATTTTAAATGGAGGTTCGTTTATGATTGGGTTCTTCAATGGGTTGTGTTTGGGAATTCTCTTTATAGTATTTTGAGTATTCACTTCCTCTCGTCTCCATTGGAGTGGTTGACTGTCATGCTTTAGTAACCCTTACTGTCAAGATTTTGGGTTATAGGTTAAATGACTGTGGTGATTTTAAATATCACAGGTTTTATGTTTCTTCCAATACTATTCTTGATCATTTGTGGTTACTTCTCTGTGATAACTTGTTTTAAAAAGAAGGGCATGAGTGATCTATGTTTTCGAAGAATCTTTCTTGATTGAACCATCTCTTGTTACCTATCTACAATAAAGATTTTAAGGGGCACGAGTTCTTAGCATCCCCGATGATCTTTTTCGTTTGGTCAACCTATTTTCTCTTACCTCCATCGCTGTGTCAAATGCTAAACATGATCTTAGTCTCGTTTTAATCCTGCCAAGAATAAAAGAGACACATGTGTGTGCCTAGTTTATTGAGCACGACTTGGTTTTCGTCTATCGAGCACAACTTGGTTTTGTTTCTCCTCGGGAACTATTTGACTATGTCTTTTGTTGGGCATTTATTTTAAAAGAAATCTATACATGTTTAATTTAGATGGATCTCATGCTCAGAGTTGCATGTTATTGGTTAAATGTTGTCTTCGAATTAAGACTTACATTGATGAACACCTGTGTGTGATTGAAAGGGGCCTGATTATGGGTTTTAATGAAAATAGATTATGTCAAATAGTGTTGGAAATACGACAATTGGAGGTTAATATTGTCTTGTTCTCTTTGAGTTCAAGAAATAAATAATTGGATGGTTGGAATCACTGTGTATATTTCTATTTTGTTTTTAAAAAAAGGATGTAGCAGTAGAATGGGAACATTAAAGAATGTGGCTTGAATGGTTATAATGTCATTGTGAAATTGATAGTGATGTTATTATGACTATTGTATAGATGCAAGGACTGCTATAATTGAAGTATTCTAGGCATATGAATTGCCTTTTATTTTGAAGTCAATAAGATTATGTCTGTAAATAAGGGAAAATTTAATGGTTTTGGTTTTTAAAGTGGATGCTTATTGGATTGTGGGTTTGAACAGAGTTATGATTGTTGTTCGATTTGATTTATTTTTCATGAAAAATATCCATATAATTCCCTTTCATACTATCACTTTTTCGCTCATTATACCCCCCTCATTATCCCAATTTCATATTTACACGTCTTGTTCTATAAAATAAATTAAAAACTCTGTATGGCAATGGTAAAAGATATGACACAGAAATAGGTGGCAACTGATATTTGGTATTGATTGCACAATTAGTTATTTAATGAATTGTTGAGCAGTACTCGTGTTTTATTCCCTATCATGCTACCACTCTTTCTCTCATTACAATCCCTCCAAATGTCCCATGAACCCTATTTCACCCCCTGATCACTTGGAAATTATTAAATAATTTATTATGGATTGAATTGCAAGGGTCTTATGTCAATTTCTGAGCCAAAATTTGTTTCATATAAACAAAATGTCATGTATGGTATGCTAAGGGCTAGTTACTAATGAATTAATGCATATAGGATGAGTTTCTTGAGCATAGGAAGTCATGACAGAAACAATAGAGGAAGAGGTAACTAGAATAGAGGGCCTAGAAGGCCTAGATTCTCAATTCATTTTGATTCGGACCCCCAGGAGTTGAACCAACTGTTTTAAGATGGGTTCTTCAATTGGATTGGGCAAGGGATAGTTCAACCCTAACCAGAGAGGCCTCCCTTCCAACATTAAAATATCCCTTGTATTCATGTGCATCCTCATGTATCCATGCAACCAAAAGTTCTTGAAAATGATGGATGGCAGGAGATTGTCAATCCGACAGTCTCCCACCATCGTGGCTGGCCCAACTTGTCATTACCTCATCCTCCCCCATCTGTAAATCCTAATGTTCAAATCACTCTTGTGCATTCATCTTCTCAATGCTCCCGTGCTAGAAAAAGGCTTAAGACTGATGTCCCCCATGATAAATACAAAGGTAAAGTTGTTCCTTCCCCCTCATCTCCTTCAAACGACTCATCAAAATCAGTATCCTCCCGTATGCATCTGAGGGATGGTTTTTCCCATGTTATTAGTGAGATTAAGTCTCAAGGTTTGAATCAACCTAAGGCTACTTCTGGGAAGTCCAAAGTGGACAACAATGATAGAAGAAGGATTGCCTCTCAAAGTGGCAAATATGGATTTTAATTTATGTGTTTATGATTGAGTTGTTGAAGACAATGGTCTGTAGAAAGTTTTGTACAACAAGCTATTTTTTTGGGATAATGTGGTTATTTACATGTTTTGGATATGATTTGAATTATTTCTAATATTTAATATTCAAATTTTGGAAATTTTTATGGGAGCTACAAGGAGGCATGTCTTTAAATGATTATCTAATTGTGTTTAATTTTTTTGCAAAGAATAAAAGAAGGGAGTCACAAGTGGTCCCACCTACTCAATTATTATTTAATAAAGACCCTTAACTATTATTATTATTTTTACTTCCCCTAAACTAAAACTAGTTAAGTTTGATTAAATTAACTAAATAAAGTAGTTGAACTAATTAAACTTATTTGGAATGCATAAAAGCCAAATGAGAAAGAAGAACAAGAGGAGAATAGAAGGAGAAAGAAATACTAAGGTTTACTCTTTTGTTTTCATGAGATAGTTCAGTTTTCATTCATTCTTGAGTTCATTAAAGGCCTAATTCTCTTTTTGATAGCAGGGTCCTATTGTAGACAACAAGGTTCAAAGCCGAACCATATCATTCATATGCTTGTTTCAAAGGTGTTGATATATCTTTGATAGTCTGTGTATACTTGTTTGTTTATGGATTAAGTTTCATAACTGATAAATGATATTATGCAGAGTCAAATTGGCAGCAGTTTGTGGCAAGCTGATCTAGATTTTGAAGTTCAGTTTTTAATTCCTGTCAGAGTCCTTTTGTATGGTTTTCATCAGGGATATCTAAATTAGACTTTGGTCCATGCCCTCATAGGGATTTTGTAAAGAGAAAGATACTTTGATTTCTTGGAATGAAATAAAGCGATTACTATTCTGTCTCATTTGTGTGTTTCAGTGACTTGGTTACTTTTTATTTGGATCTCCACATTTATTTTCTGTAATCTGTATAATTTTCAGAAAATTACATAAATTTTTTATGTTATTTTGCAACATTCTTTCATAAAAAAAACAACCTAAGCCCTTGTGTTAATACTTGTGGATTGATAAAATATTTTTGAGGCTATAAAACATAGGGTGATATTCCTGACTATCTTGACTTAGCCAGGTGAGATTCAAAAATTCCTGAGTAAGATAATTCATATATTTTCCTCAATGTTGATGTCTAGGGACTAGAGAGTCCCCAACACCAACAATTTTAACCTCCCGTGGGGATAGGTGAGAAGAGACTGGAATATCACCCTAAGATTAAAGCCTCGGAAAAGAATGCACGTTGACCATGTTGATGATTATAGCTACGTGAGACATCCTCCAGAACATAGACCTGGGAAAGATTCCTTGAGTTGGGTGTGTGGTTCCTATCCGAGACAGAACTGGAACGTTGTTCTGGCCTCCTGCTTGCAGAGAGTTGAGATGATAATCCATATGATTCTCCTATGTAACGAAGTGAGAAAGAAGATCTGTTGAGTTGGACGTGTATGTGGCTGAGCATATGTGAATGTGTGAAAGTCGATGATATGGGTGCATCATTCTGAGACAGAGATGAAATGGTGTATTGGCCTCCTCTGAGCAGAGAGTTGAGATGATGAACTCTAGATGACCCTCCTGTGTAACGTAGTGAGAAAGAAGATCTATTGAGTTGGACATGCCTGTGGATGAGCACATGTGAACGTGATCCTAGTGGTTGAGAACTAGTGAGTGTGGTTCTCCTGTGAGACACAGCGAGATAAAGAGACATGCTTGTGGTTGAGCATATATGGATGTGCCCCTAGTGGATGAGCACTAGTGGGTGTATGAGATCCCTTGCTATATTGTTCAAGAGTTAGACTTACATGTAACCCTAATTTTTACATTAAGGGTACAGGTTGGCCCCACCTTAATGTAAAAGATAATTTATATGGTAATTATAATTTATATTATAAGTTATTGAGGTCGACCCTATTGTGCCAATAGACACTTCTGTTGACAGGTTTAGTCTAATACAAATAAAGGTAAATTCCCCATTGAGGAAACATATCACAACTGTGAGTTTGGAAATTTCAGCAAACACTTGTTCTTGGGAAAAGTGTGCACCTATCTTGGGAGCTAGGTTTCTAGGGTTTGTGAGCACCCTTTTGTGTGCTAGGTGTTTATGGTGGTGGAGGTATTTATCTTGAAGCATATAGCAAAGGATTGGATTGGTTTTCTTCCCTTGTTGAGAAGGGTTTCCCAGGATACTTCTTGTGTACTTGTGCATGGTGTTTCTTCTTATGATCTTGGTTGCTGCAAATTTTCTATGGTTTAAGTAAAATGCTAAAATGGAATGAAATTCATGCTTAAGCCTATATTATTGAAAAATAAACATGGTATCGGAGCATAGGTCTCGAATAACCCATTTCACAAACATTAAAGTTGTCGTCGTCCCTTTTCTACAAATCTGTATGACCCTCTAGGGTTTCTGCAAAATCCATATGACCCTCTCTTGTTTGTCTTTTTCAACACTTCACACTTGGAAATTGGGGCTGAAATTTGGACAGGAGGGTACAAACTCCTTCAACACACCTCTAGAAGCTCTTAAAGTAAATTCCTAGATTTTTTTATTTTTTCCCCTAGGATTTCTAGGGTTCCACAAATTTTTGCATATTTTTGGTTTTAGGGTTTTTGCAGCTCTTTGAAGAAGCCTTCAAGATTACCTATGTTCTTATAACTTTCAAGGTTTGCTGTTGGTAGTCATAAGCCCAAAAAAATCTAAGGTTTCTATCCCAACCTAGCCGTTAGGTTTTCT
The DNA here is from genome assembly GCA_900067695.1 of Picea abies. Taxonomy (NCBI): domain Eukaryota; kingdom Viridiplantae; phylum Streptophyta; class Pinopsida; order Pinales; family Pinaceae; genus Picea; species Picea abies. The sequence continues at coordinate 9,043 of CBVK0102784858.1, forward strand.
AGCCTAGTTGACAAGAGTTTGTGAATAATCTAAAACTATGATGGAAGATAAGCTTGATGGATCAAGCAACTTCAAGTTCCTGGAAGACAAGACTTCAGAGGAAGACTTATTATGTGTGATACCAAAGGGTTTACCAGAGACAACTATCAATAAATGGAAGGAGGATGACGTCATGACAAGGAAGCAAATCATCAACTCAAGCCCTTACATTGAAGGGCTAGCTTCAAAATAACAAAGATGACAAAAGGTGACACTGTGACTATCTTCTTCATAAAGATCCCAAAGGACATAGATCAGCTAGGTTCCATTGGAGAAATCATATCAACATCCTCAGGTATGCACTTGTATATATTATTTGTATCATTGTCATGAGGGAAATTGTAGGAGGAATGAACCTTTGCTGAAGTCATGGATCCAGAGGGATCTCAATGCATTTAGAGGAACAACACAGTAGAAGTGAAGACTCCAGGTTTGATTGTTTTAATTATCATGCCTCTAACCTACATATCAAAAGTTTCTACATTACAAATAAGTGTTGTAGCTATGACAACAATCCTTAAATTGTTTTTATTTTAGAGATGTACTCATTATTCTCCTTTAGGATATATTCTTGTTTTGTTTCCTTTTGGTTGTTTGCTTGTTTCAATCAAGTTAACAACAAAGGAACATGGTTATACTTCATAATTCAGAGGGATTCAAAACTATTTGAGAAGGAGGAAGAACAAAAACATCATTAAGGAAATCAATGCAATAATACATGCTCATAATCTTTCTATGATTCTATGGGCAAAAGCATGCACGACACAATATATGAGTCCTCACCATATTTTGAAGAAACATAAATCCCAATGAATCCTTCACCGGAGTGAAGCCAAAGATTTAACACTTCACAATATTTGGGTATACAATGTATTTTTAATGCACCCAAAGAGAAAAGGTCCAAGCTAGACCTTTTAGGGAGAAATGATACATTTATGGGATAACAATGAATCTTTGAAGACATATCAGATCTACATCCCTGGTTAGAGACATATTGAGACTAGTAGAGATGTTACTTTTGAAGAAGAGATAAACCTTCAAAGATCCAAAGAATCTCAGATGGATATTGATAGTGAGACAATACCTTCTCCCCCTTCAACAATTCAGAGGGAGACATACATTATTCCAGCTAATCCAGTTTCTCCAATTGATATGCCCAAAGATATTGTAGTAGGGCATAAATGGCCTACCTAGGCTCGACAAAATCTGTAGGAGGCAGAGGAACACACAATCCCCTCAAGGCACATCCCGAGAAAGCAAAGAGATTTTTGAGCTACTATTCAACCATGAGCCACATCATTGATTATGAGCCTTCTTGACATGAAGAAGCGACGAGTGAACAAGTATGGCAAGTTGTCATGACAAGAAGCATTCCAGTATACCTTACATAATGATGTATGAGATATTGTTCAGAGACTGGAAGAGAAGTCAGTGGTGACTTCCAAGTGAATATATACGATCAAGCATGCAACTGATGGAAGAGTCGAGAAATACAAAGTGAGATTTGTAGCCAGAGGATTCCCACAAACAAAGGGATTTTTCTATGATGAGACACTTGATCTAGTAAGACTGATACACTTCCATCTGTACCACCATCCATGAGTTGGATTCCACATCAGATGGATGGATTCTTGATGAGTTGGGATTCAACAAGAGTGCTGCTAATCCAAACCTGCATAATTACATTGTTGGTGTCAAGAGTATGATTTTGGTGACTTATTAAAAAATCCTTGTTATTAGATACACATAAAATTTGACTTTTGATTTCAAGATGAAGGATTTGGGTATGATGCACTACTTCTTGGGACAAGAAGTATGATAGAGGGCCGATGAGATTTTCCCGAGTCAAGGAAAATATACAATGGGGATATTAAAGAAGTTCAGTATGACAGAATACAAATTCATACTTACACCAATGATGAAGAAAATGAATGACGATGATTCTATCGAGATTGATGCACATTTGATTGGATCACTGATGTATCTTGTTAACACCATACCCGATTTATACTATGTAGTGAATGTACATTAGTCAATTCATGAGTCAGTCGAGACAGACTCACTAGATAACAACAAAGCATGTATTGAGATATATACGAGGCACAACTGGATATGGCCTGAGATATGCCTCCAGTGTGAACTTGAGTTTGCAGGGATATGTCGATGTGGATTGGGAAGAGAACAAGTAGACCGAAGGAGCACATCCAGTTGTTGTTTTACCGTGAAGTTTTCCATGGTTTCCTGGTGTAGCAAGAAACAAAGCTCTGTGGTCTTGAGTACCACAGAAGTAGAGTATATATAGCATTGAGTGTGTGAAGCAGTGTGGCTTCATAAGCTTCTGGCAGATTTAATTGATCATGAGATGGATTCTATGATGATAAGCAGAGTTGTGTGAAGCTCTTTGAGAATCCTGTGTTTCATGATAGATCGAAACACGTTGAGATAAAATATATTTTTTGTGTTTCATGATAGATCGAAACACATTGAAATAAGATATAATTTTTTAGAGAAATACACATGCAATACCTTCCTACAGATGAGAAGATTGCAGACATCCTCACTAAAATGGCTTGGTGAAAAATACCTCTCTAGCTGAGAGGGAGTGTTGATGAATACAAACAAGACAAAGTTTGAGTACTTCTGTGCAAGACTTGGCTTGATGGAGAATGCCTCCCTAGCTGAGAGGGAGTGTTGATGATTTTAGCTACGTGAGACATCCTCCATAACATAGACCTGAGAAAGAGCCCATGAGTTGGGTGTGTGGTTTCTATCTAAGACAGAATTGGAACATTGTACTGGCCTCCTCCTTGCAGAGAGTTGAGATGATACTTTAGATGATTCTCATGTGTAACGTAGTGAGAAAGAAGATCTACTGAGTTGGACGTGGCTGTGGCTGAGCACATGTGAACGTGTGAAAGCCCATGAGTTGGGTGTGTCATTTTGAGACAGAGAGGAAACAATGTATTATCCTCCTCTGAGCAGAGAGTTGAGATGATGAACTCTATATGACCCTCCTATGTAATGCAGTGAGAAAGAAGATCTGTTGAGTTGGACGTGCCTGTGGATGAGCACAGGTGAACGTGATCCTAGTGGCTGAGCACTAGTGAGTGTGGTTCTCCTGTGAGACACAATGAGATAGAGAGACATCCCTGTGGCTGAGAAATGATGGATTTTCCCCTAGTGGTTGAGCACTAGTGGATGTATGAGATCCCTTGTTATATTGTTCAAGATTCAGACTTACCTATAACCCTAATTGTTATGTAAAGGGTACAGGTTGGCCCCACCTTAATGTAAACGATAATTAATATGGTAATTATTAATTATATTATAAGTTATTGAGGTCAGACCTTTTGTGCCAATAGACACTTTTGTTGACAGGTTCAGTCTAATATAAATAAAGGTAAATTCCCCATTGAGGAAACATATCACAAGTGTGAGTTTGGAAATTTCAACAAATACTTTTTCTTGGGAAAAGTGCACACCTCTCTTGGGCACTAGGTTTCTAGGGTTTGTAAGCACCCTATTGTGTGCTAGGTGTTTATGGTGGTGGAGGTCTTTATCTTGAAGAATATAGCAAAGGATTAGCTGGGTTTTCTTCCCTTGTTGAGAAGGGTTTCCCAATATACTTCTTGTGTACTTGTGAATGGTGTTTCTTCTTGTGATCTTGGTTGCTGCAAATTGTCTATGGTTTAAGTAAAATGCTAAAATGGAATTAACTTCATGCTTAAGCCTAGCTTATTGAAAAATCAACAAAACTCCAAGCCAAATTTCCCCTAACCTACAGTCCAAGTGTGAATTCCTTTGCCTTGTAATTTTACTTTTTAGTAATATTTGATTTTTATGTAATTTATGATTTTGATCCTTTTATATTGGAGTTTATAGATTTGACATAAAAAAATTAAATCTAATAAATTAAATGCAAATAATAAAATGAAAAAGGCATTTGTTTTGTATTTGTCTTATAAGAAGACAATAAAACAAAACTAAGAAAGTTAATATAACTATGTTATTTTTAAAATGATTCAAAAAGAAAAGTTTATTAAACAAACATTAGTTTGAAGACTATGAATGAGTAACACATTAATGATTTGATATTTTTTATTTTCTTTTAGAAGTTAGGATATGATAAATAATAAGAAAATTAAAATAGTAAATAAAGAAAGTAAAAGTTAATACATATTAACAAGATAATAAATAAAAATTATACACATGTTTATTTAGACTTGGATGATGACTTAGATGATCAATGATATTGCATAAATTATGAAACGTAGGAATTATGTGACCGTTATATCTTTTCGTCGTCATCATCATCAACATCATCATCATCATTGCGGTCATGTTCATCATCATCATCATCATCATGGTCATGGTCATGGTCATCATCATCGTCATGGTCATCATAATCATCATCATCGTCATCATTTTCATCATCATCATCTTCGTCATCATTCTCATTGTCACAGTCATCGTCATCAGCATCGCCATCATCATCATTGTCATCATCATCATCATCATCATCGTCATTGTCATCATCAACATCATCATCGTCATTATCATCATTATCGTCATCGTCATCATGGTCATCAATATCGTCATCACCATCATCATTGTCACAATCGTCATCATCATTGTGATCGTCATTTTCACAGTCGCCATCATCATTTTCATCATCATCATCGTCGTCATCATCATTGTCATCATCATCATCATCGTCATCATTGTTGAAATCGTTATTGTCATCATCATGATCATGGTCGTTGTCATCATCGTCATCATCATCATCATGGTCATCATTGTCGTCGTCTTTGTCATTGTCGCAGTCGTCATCATCATCATTATTATCATCGCTATGGTCATCATTGTCATTGTCTAAGTCGTCATCATCATCATCATCATCATTGTTTTATCTTTATAATTGCATATCTAGTTTTTATTGGTTATATCTAGTGTGCAAGTCATTTTGGACATGGATCACTATTAGAGGATTGTCACAACTCTGCACTTCAGTGCAAAGAGCTTCATCATCTACAAAAACGAGTTCCAAGTGAGTTGTATTTCATATTCCATTTCCATTTATAGCATTATGGATTCTATCTCACTAAAGGAATTGTTCATTAATTAATCATAGTGAGTTTCTCCAATTTCCTTTTCTAATTTGTTGGTAAAACTTAATTGATCTACCATTATAATCACCTATAACCCTATGATGTCATTCAAAACAAAATCATGAGATCATAAAACCATGGATTGGAGACCAATATGCATCCTTTATATATTGTCATAACTAAAAATGATCACCATATATACCACTCACAGGGAAAATATTCCCTATATTGGGCCTATGTGGTGGTTTTGGGCTCCATACATAGTCATGAGCTATACAGGTAAATTTTGTGGCCTGTGACCTTAGATTTCATCCCTATTCCATGGAATGGACACTTACAACCATCGTTATTGCACCAATAATTGAAAAGGTGACCTCTGGGTAATATCATATTAATAAGATGTGTTAATAGGTTCCTAAACCCTTAACAGTCTCAATTTTAAGATGTGTTAGGAGGTTGGTAGGTTCCAAGGCTTAATTTGAGCTTAGAATTGATCAAATCTGAATATTTTGACTTGAACCGATTTTTTTTTTTTTTTTTNNNATTTTTTTTTTTTTTTATAATTGGGAACATGTAAAACCTAAAATTTTAATTTGCATTGTAAGTAAGTGAATTTATTGCATATTGAACTAACAATTATTATTTTTATGCTCACTGTTGCAATTTTACTACCTTTTTGAGACTTCAAATTGTTATATCTTTGTCATATGAACTCTGATTGATGTGATTTGTTTTTGAAAGTGGATATTTTTAGGTCTTTTCAAGGTTATGTTTCTAAAACTTCCCCTAAAATTCAATCCTTGGTACATTCGTGAGTTATTTTGAAAAAACCACCATCAAAACATGATTTTTGGTAGTGGTTTTGAAAATCCACCCCTAAAATATTTATTCTTGAACTTTTCGAGGTGATTTTTGAAAATCATTACTAAAGACACTTTTGGGGGTGATATTTGGAGAACTTTCCATAAAAAACTTTTAACAATGGTTTTGGGAGGACTGCACTTGGCCTTATTTTTTTTCCTCAGAAAAGAGCGTATTTTTCATTATGATAATCAAAATTACATTTTGTAGATACACCTTCTAGTGTATTCTTGTGATATAGTATGTCTACATACTTCATATCGGGTGGTTCTTTCTTCTTCATCCTGTGGGATTTTACATAGTCATTCCCAAAAAATCTGTAATGCTACAGTGTACTGAGTACAGTCCTCAGTTTGCGTAGTATCCTTCATAGATTTTGTATCCAAAATCTTGTAGAATTACATTCATTTACAAAAAAGTTCTCTGTTGTTCCTATGTTTGTTCGTTTATGGACTCTGTGATCTTCCAGTGGCCCATCTCCATGTATGTGCCCTTTTTCGAAGCCCTGTCCACTTCTTTATTCCTTTCCCTGTAGACATGCTGATAGGAAAAGAAGTAAAAAATTTTATACAGTGATTTTATTGTTGGTTGTGGAGCCTG
>CBVK0102784860.1:0-19910 GCA_900067695.1 Picea abies
AAACCACCTAACCGCTAATATAATACCACTCACCTCACTCTGCCACTGTACCCCACTACCCTGTCACCTGTCACACTCATCCACCTGTTGGCCAATTAATGCCATCCACGTCACACCCATCCACCCGTTGGCCAATCAATGTCGCCCCCATGACCGTTACTCATCCAAGTCATCATTTGTGCCATAACGGACACTCCCCTACACCATTTAACTCAGTTTTTTTCTTCATTACCGCACTGTTCACTCATACAGACATAGTCATTTTTTGTTTTCAAGATAACCGCCACTAGGAACATCATCAATAGGCACCACTAAGTCAGGTAATTATAGACAACATCCTTTTCCATTTTCATATCTCTGACTAATCATGGCGCCCAAATCCAAATCAGTTGAAACAGAAGAAAATTTGTTCCTTCCTCCTCCCATCGACCTAGACTGCACCCCCTTGGCCGATAAATATTACCGAATTGCAGAGCTGAACTATGAATTCGATTTCTTTGAATTTCACTCCTGGATGAAACATATCTTCTTAGATCAGAGTGATGAGATCGGACTCTCAGAGTTTAATATTCCACTGTATATGTTTTCCCAGACCTATCATTTTCCTGAGTTCGGCCTTAAATGTCAAGTCCATTACCTTCCCAACCAAAGGGCCATTGTGTCTTCTTCTGGTGAAACTTTGTTCACTATTACCTCTGAATCGATAAACCAGATGTTACATATTCCCATAATCAATTTTTCTAGCCCCTTCTCCATTGAAATCCTGAACAACCTCTATCAGAAGCTTTCTTTCCCTCAGAGAGCCCAAATATTTGAGATTTTCCTACCAGAATATGCACAGTTGCCTAAAAAGAACCCTCCCTATGCTTCTTCCATATTCTCAGTCAGATCCAACCAAATCATTTCCACCCTATGTTTCCTGTTAGGATATTATTCTGATGAATGGATAGATGAACCCATCCTGAGTTTTCTATCCATTTTCTCCACAGAAGAGAAAGCTACAACTCAATTCAATTTCATTAAGTACCTAGTAGACAACATGCATGAGCAGTTATTCAAGTTTTCAACAGAGGGAATGTTCAGGTACTCCTTTGTGTTGGTGTACCTGTTCCTTTTCTTCCAAGAAGACGGATTTTCTTGTGCTCTTCATAAATTGGATCAAAACGGGAACCCTTAATCAGTGACTTCTTGGACATCATTAGTGAGGAAGAAATCATCCGAGTTTAGATTCAAAAACTTCATCGATCAGTTCTACCATCCAGTGGTGTGCATGCTCAACAGTAGAATGGAACCAAGGATAAATGAGGAGATCTAGAGAATTCTTCACCTATTAGATTTAGCCAAAACAGGGGATTGGTATCTTTACTAGAACCATACCGAGATCAAAGTTTATGGGTGTGAATTACCACCATACAAACTACCAAAATACCTTCCTATCATGATCTTTTCCTTGGAATACATCAGGCAGATGATAAACTCTAATGACATCCACTTTGTGTCATTCAAGAAGAAGCAGCAACTCAGGATCAAGAGCCAAATTGGCTCTTTCATACGCAAAAGCAGAGCTACAGGAGAAGAAGCCAACAATATCTTGAAAGAAATGAATTTCAATCTGAGTTTCCCATGGAATTATGACCCCTTTGGCATCATATCAAAAACTAGGCTCAAATAGAAGACTTCTCCTTATGCTCATGTGCCAAATCCTGAGATAGAAAAAATCATGAACCAGACAGACTAGAAGGAAAATACTTTGTTGGAAACTAAATTTGAATCCTCCATTGTCATTGCCTCTCATACTAGCACTCCTCGGGTGCAAACAGAAAAAAGATCCAGGAAAGAGGTTTCACCTTCAGTCATAGAGGTGTCAGTTGAAGACTTCCAAGTTTACATAAAGAGGACAAAGACCAGCCACACACTAGATAGGTTTAGAGAAGGAGAAAATCAGTCCACTATAGTTATGGAGGGACCAAATTCATCATTTTTCTTAGGAAACCATCACATAGTGTCCACATCCTCATCCAAGAAGTAAGAAGACACTACACTATCAACTGAGTCCTCAAAATACCCAACAGGATCAAGCATTTTTGACAAATGCAAGATGAGAAAGCAGAAGAATGAACTTCTGAACATTAGCACATATGCCCAGTTCTGGAAGCAGACATCCACAACTCAGCACGGATTATTTTCTGCATTCGACATAGAGAAGGGAAGGATGCACATGTCATTCTTACATGCACGGGTCCCTCATCCCAATACAACTTCTGATTACAAGAAAGCATCATTTGAATTCGATGTGAAGGAAGTCCATCCAGTAGATCAAATGGACATGCATAGGAAAACATGGGAGATGATTTTCTCCACTCTAACAAACACATCATTGACTACTGCCAAATTGTAGGTGTATGTAAACAATGTCCAATCTCAATTGAAGATGGAAAATAGATCATCCTTGGCCAAGGATAATAAAATTAAATCTGTAGAAGAGTTGGTACTGAAGATTGGTTATGACCCATCCAATGTCAAGGAAACCGAGGAACTATTGAAGAAGAAAAATGTTGACATAGCATCTCTGAGAAAACAATTGAAACTTCCAGCCACTAAATATTCATAAGCAAAGGAAATGGCTGAAAGTGAAGGCCACAAAGAGGAGATGTTGAAATTGATAAGGGAGTAGAATTCACAGATAAAAGAGATGGAAGTTGAGTTAGACAATTTGTTTAAATAAAAATAACAGAGTGTGCAGATGATTGTCATACCACTGGAGGCAATCCCTCTCATAGCAGCATCCATAACAACCAAATTTTTTCCAGCCATTCCTATGACAGTTCCAGATGCCTCTAAGAAGTTGGTTAAATCAATGGAGGACAATGGACATGTCCCTTCAAGGGGAGGAATTCAAAAAGTTGAAAGAACAAGTTAAAAGCCTCCAAGACCTGAAGTCCATGTTCCAGGCCAGCTACAACATAGAAATGCATAAATCGAAAAGACTCAGCCAAGAATAACAAAAAATAAAAAAGGAGATTGTCATGGATAAAACTTTGTCTGAGACCAAGGAAAACATCTAGATGGACATCAACAAGTCAATGGCATAGATATGGCCATTTATACAAATTGTCTTTGAACAACGTGAACTAGTACAGAAGGCCAAACAAGAAATTGAAAAGATAAGAGAAGAATTGGGGGAGAAACCTACAGAGGCCACTGAGCTCATCAGGTTCCTAAACTCCAAGACCAAGCATGAGTTAGAGGCATTGGAAATTGAAGACAGAACAGAGACAATCCTTGAGGTCAAGAAAGTCTTGAACAAGAAAGGATTGATGTTGCAGCTTGAGGAGAAATCTAAGATGATAGACAATGGAATTCATAGATTTTTCAGCAAGGTTTACACACTACACAAGAAGGGACTCCTTGGACTACTAGTGATAAATGACAAGCTCATCACTCTACTAGAATACAAGCAGAATATCAACACAGTGGAAAAGGATGGTTCTAAATTTGCAAGTATACAGGGAAGAATTACGGGAAAGGCTTTCTTAGAAACATTACAGTTGGACCTGAGCATCCAACATGAGATAAAATATATTTTTATTACAAAACCCACTTTTTCCAAGTACACTGAGATGGAAGAAAGATACAAAAAGTTACTTAAGGTTTCTATCCCTAGTCAAAATATATGGGATGATTTGTGCTCTTTACTTGAGTAAAGGTGATGTGGATTTTCGAGTCATCATGAAGAATATAGTCCAGTCAAAGTGATGAAGCATCAACTACTTCCCCAAAATCAGCACCAAGGATTCGAATAGATTAACAACATTCTTATTATTTTGTAATTTGTAATCTAGTTAGTTAGATTTTTCTCCACAGTATCCTAGTCCTTAATGATACGATCAAATGTAACTGTTGTATAAATACTTCTCACTTCGAAGTATTGAGTGTTGATTTTTTCACCCAAGGAGCTATTTGTGTAGTTTTTCAAAAGGATCGACCAATAATAAAAAGGCTATTCAAAGGATTCTTATGTTTGATCGGTTGGTGATGTTTATCTTTCTATGTTAAATGTTTTACTTTTCTCTGTGATCATTATGTTTTCATTTTCTAATCATTAAAAGGAAGTTAACGAACATAATTTATCCGGTGCACTTTGTTTCTAGTCTTTTGATGATATATATGTTCTTCATATGAAGTTAAGTAAAGAAATTCTTGATTTCTTCTTTGCTCAGCGGACTCTCACATCTTGTTTTGTCTATTTCGCCATATTTAATCTCAATAGATCCAATGGTATCACTATCTCTCCCTATGAAAGAACCTCATAAAAGTTTCCTATGATTCTAATCTTCAATACAGACCCCATAACCCAATGGAATTTTAATTCAAATCTTCATCCAACTTTATAAACAAACAAACAAACTCAAATCTTCTTAACTAGCCTAATATCTAAAACCTAAACAAATCTAAATCAAATAGAGAGATCCCTCTCTAAAACTAGCAGGGCTAGATCCCAATTTCAAAAGTGGTTTTGATAAGTTACCTATGTTAATTTCTTCTACCCTTTACAACCTATGGGAATTATAGAGTGCTAACATAGTGGTGACCATACTGGGGAATCGAACAAATTTTCTAACTTTTTGAATTGTCTCCCTAGAAACTTTATTTCTGAACAATCAAATATCTAACTCTCAAGAGATAAATGTTCATAGGTTGTTACAATTTTGTACATATTAAATTGTATTCTTAAAAGTTTAAATTTTTGGCTCCAAAACGAATTCACACCAGATCTCACCTTGATCCAGAACCTGTAACAATAGTAGACAATCAAGAAAAATTAATCAAAAAAAGAAACACAGTAGAAGGTCAAGGGAGTAGAAGTCCTCTTCATAGGGCCACTTCTCTTCCAGAGAAGCTTGTCACAATCCAACACCTCGAGTTTGAATTACCTTTTGAGCAAAGACTTTTCAAAACCAAATCTGATAGCTTTGAGAATGAAATAGTTCTAGATCAAACCATCCTCCAACCTAGAACCCCTGAAAGACTCTCTCCTAGAACAAATTTTGAACAATAGATCCTTCAAGAGTTTGAGAAACTACAAGATCTAGCATCAAATATTGACCAAGCCTTGTATAAATCTCATTTCAACAGTCTGTTGAGCTCTCTACCCTTTCTATCGTTGCAACTTTTGTCAATCCTCAAGTAACTCAATTTATACCTCCCATCCCTGCTTCCTCCACATATTATGTCACTTCCCCACCAATCATACAAGTTGTCATCCAGTCTCCTCCACTAATCATGGTAGCAAGATATGCTCCCCTAGTGTTAGCTTCTCCCTTACATAACATGCCCTCGGACTATCAAACTAGGATTCCCCAATTTGATGGCACTGGAGCCCTTAATGCACAACAACATGTGGATAAAATGAATGACTCTTTTGACTTACAGGAATTTGATGAGGCAGATGTTCAAATGAGGATTTTTTCACAAATTTTAACTAGTGATGTAAAGAAATGGTTCTAAGCATTACCTGCTGCTAGCATTGTTGATATTGTTGATTTTCACCAATATTTTCTCAGTAGATGGGAGGTAAAGAAAAACCCTCCCCAAATTTTATCTGAATATGAAAAATATCAAAAGAAATCAAGGGGAAATAGTACAGGACTATTGCACTCATTTTAATCACATCTATAATGTAATTCTTGTTGATATCAAACCTCCTCAAGGTTTGGCCTTGATCGAATTCCCTGATTATTTCGATGATGATATGTCCTACCAACTAAGAGAAAGAAATTCTGCAACTCTGGAAGATATGAAGAAGAGTGTTGTAAGTGTTGAAGCAAATCTATTGGCTAGGAGAGCTAGGCAAAGAAATGAAAGGAGAGTTACAATTAAAGAACCTTCCACTTCTACTTCAGATGCCAAAATTGATTCTTTAGTCAGAACCATGGAGAGAATAATAGAAAGAGTAGAAATAAGTGATAGAAATCCACCTAGAGAGAATCATCCTGGCCCTCAAATTCAAAATCCCAATTTCAGAAGAAATCCTCCCCGGATCAAATAAAGAGAACCCATATACCAAAGGGAACAGAGGGGTCTTGATCAACAAATTAGGCCACCTCTTCAAGAAAACTATGTTGATGAAGGGGAAGAGATAATTGAATGATTAGATGATATTCACATAAATCTTATGGGGGGTTAATGACAATGATTCTATCTTTCTCACTCAGGAAGAACAAAAAAAAAATCTCCTTCACAAACTGAAGTAGATGAGAAAGAGTCGGAACAACAAGCCTTCGAGAATGAAATAATGGAAGTCCACAGAAAATACAACTTAAGGAGTAAAAATTATAATGACAACCAAACTAATAAAGCTTCTGACACTCAGAAAACCTCTGATATTGTTTCTAAGAAAGTTCCTGAAAATAAAAAATTAGAGGCTCCTACAAAAAGAATAATTGATTCCGTACCAAGAACAACTCAAACAAAGGTTGCATCTATAGGTCAGCCTCGTACTACTGCAGAGAAAAATGTGGCTGATAAATCATATTTTCAGGGTCAAAACAGAACTCCTACCACATTCAGTATAGAAAGTGAATTAGCCAAACTGAAAATACCTATTCCTCTGACAGAACTGATGAACAAGAATGCTTACAAATCATAGGTGATCAAAGACTTGAACATAGAACCAGAAGTAGGTACAGACATTGTAAATGTTGTTGATGACCAGCCAGAGATGTTGTTTGGTCCTGAGGTTGAGGGACAAACTAAAAATGGTTGTGTTCCTCCTTTTTACATCAGTTTAAATATCCATGATAAAACATTACACAATGCCATGCTGTATTTTGGCGCTTCTCACAATATTATGCCCAAGGTTGTGATGGAGAAATTAGGGCTTGATATCACTAGGCCTTACAAGGACTTATACTCCTTTGATTCAATCAAATTCAAATGCATAGTTCTAATCAAAGACTTGTGTATTACCTTGGCACAAATCCCATCCAAAAGCATGGTAATGGATATTGTTGTTGCAGATGTTCCTCCAAAATATGGCATGTTATTATCTTGGCCATGGGGTGCCAAGCTAAAGGGTACCTTACAACTGGACATGTCTTATGCCACCATCCCTGTATTTGGTCAACAAAGGAGATCATACAGAGAGACTCTGATGAAATACATGGTCAGCAGCAGGGATAATTTTAGGGGCTAAATTTCTCTCATGGGCTAATTTTCCATGGTTTTTCCAAAACAAATATTCATTATTCTAAAAAGGATTCACCCAAATTCTATAGGATAAAATTATTTTACCTTAAAAATCGCCAAAATTTTATACAAACTATATAAAATCCTTAGAAATTAGAATGTTTTTACAAAAATATCGCCAAAAATTTATAGTTGGCATATGAAGGATTAGTAAAATTTGTCGAGGTTTCTACATTTTAAAATAAATTTTCATCCTTAAAATCATCCTTGGTCAGTGTTACACCTCAAAATTACTCACTTCGATAGTGTTGCAAGTGTCATCATTACGAGTGTTGTAAGTGTCGCATCTTGTCCGCAAGTGTCGCATCTTGACTATAAGTGTTGCAAGTGTCAAAAATAGTTTGTTTCCATATTGCCTATGTCGTGCCCATAACGACATCATGAAGACACTTAAGACACCTCAAAATATAGTTTGGAAGAAGAAAAATCACTTTGCAAGAAGTACAAGACCTTTTTCATTGAGAAAACCACACAAAAAAAATTGATTTTTGGAGAGGAGCGCTCCCCTACCCACTGTTAGGGAGCGCTGGCGCACCCTGAGCTTCTCTAGGGAGTGTTTGAGCACCCTGTGCACCCCTTTGGGGGAGAACTACCCTCTTTTGAGAAAATTATGGGTTTGTTGAGGTGAATTAGGGAAGAATCCCTTAAATCCTGAAGGTAGTTGGATTCGAATAGATGGTCAAGGCAGGATCTTAGAGGAGATCCTCAACTGAAGGAGAGGAATCCTCAACTCATCCAAAATATCTCTCAAGTGGTTGGACCCCTCCAAGTTTATATAAGGAGTCCTTCTCATGGTGAAAGGCAGAATAGAGACTAGATTTTGATGCCAAACTTATGATCCTATAAGTGGTATTGACAGACAATGGAGATTGAGAATTACATCAAACTTATGATCTCATGAGTGAGATGTTATCAAAGCAATCAATGGAGATTGATTTAGCAAAGGGGTTGGACAAGGAGAACTGGAAGAGGTTGTTTCTCCTTCATTCAAAGGATTGTAAGTACTTTTACTTGTTCTCATTAATATAATCAATGCTTGGCTTGTTTCTTTCAAACTTATGCTTGTTCCATATGCGTTTGTCTGCAGTAAATGGATCTATGATTGAGCTAATCTCATTAGAGTAGGAAGTCCATTGTATCTTTGTTTGTTTTGCAGGACCTATCAAGGAGCTCAAGATCGAAGCTCAGCCTGGTATTTGCAAGGACAAACGTCGTTCATAAGGTACATTTCTTTATCCTTCTCTTTCTTTCATTATATTGATTAGATCTAAAAGGAAGTCAGTGTCCATGTTAAGCACTTTTTGTCTTGGCCTTAGGAGTTTAAAGACCAAGAGGGAATCCACTTGTCCGCAGGGGGATTCACCTACAACAGAAATTGGCAACCATACTAGGGAGGAGATATGATTTGTTTCCTTTCCTAGGTCTTGTATTGACTTGCTTTGCCCACTGATTTGACCTTCTCCATGAATGTCTCTGATCCTTAGGTTTGATTGTTGGCTCTTGGATTTATCTTAAACACAAAATTTTGCATTCTTCCTGAGTTTTTTTTGAGTTTTTGGGCATTTCTTTGAGTTTTTGCAGCAGAGCGCTCCCTTACCCTTAGCACCAGGGTGTTGGCACTCTCTTACAGTGTTCCATAGAGTGTTGGATCACTCTGTGTCCCCTTATGGGGGAGCGCTACCCCATTTTTTGCAAAAAATCTTCTTAAAAATTGTTTTTTTCTCAGTCTTTTTGTTGATTCATCTACTCATGATTCATGCTATCTTAGTGTGTCCTTGTTTGGCCCTCAAACCACCTTGTTTTCTAAGGATTCATCATCTCTTGTTTTGATTTTTTGACTTTTTTCCTTACTTTTCAATAACTCTTTGTCCTTGACGATTCAGAGTCAATTTGTCGTTTTCTTCTCGTTTATCTGATTGAGAGAAAACTTTGTAAGGAGTTTCAAAGGTCTTTTGCATTTTTATTTCTGATCTTTGAGTCATATTGTCCAATCTCTTTCTCCTTCCTTTTGAGTTTTTGGCTTTCTGTTTCTTGTTTGATCATAACAACGGTGTCTTTTGGTTTATGTGAAATTTGATTCCAGATTGCTTAAATATCACAAATCTTGAAGTTTGATTAGCGGAGGAAGCTTTACATATACTGGTTATCAGTCACATACAATCATTTTAGTATTGCATTGGATTCCTTATTGAGCACTATTGCATGAGGTCATTTCATCTTAGTGTTTGACAGTGAAAGGAAAATCCTTCTCCTTCCCTTAATTAGACATTCATTGAAAGAAAAGATTGTTTATCATTTCTTATGCATGTTTTGGGAACTGATTCACAATATCATCAGTCTTCACTGTCATACACCTCTAAGTAAAAAACAGCCACTAAAATCAACACTTAACTAAAATTTATCAGACTTTTTACATCTTTGTTAGAAAACCTACATTAGTTTAAGGTGTAGGGATTTGGAATAGGTTGAAAGGATAACTTTCCAAAGCTATCAAACAAACTTAGCATCTTACGATAGAGAGAGAAAATCCAATTGTCGTATATGATTTTTGGGATCCCCCTCTCACGCAAGGGTTACGCACGAGGTTGTATTCGGGTGAGTTACAGAGATTATCTCTCCATGGTTCAACTGTTTATATTGGTCGGATCGTATACCCATGATTATGTGTGGGAGCCTCTTGAGTTGATTTCGGACTTGTTATCCTACTGATACGTTTTGATTGGACTGTCGATTGTACATGCCCAGGGGATGACTGTGAATTGGTGACCTTAGTAACCATAATCTTTAGGGTCCCACACAAGGTGACGGTGAAGGGAAGTCTCACGGTACCTGGAACAGACGTTGGTCAAACTCACTCAGGCTCCTTGGAGGGTAAATCCACAATTACTGCATGGAAGCTTGCACCAAGGCATAAGTCCATTAAGCAGGTCTCCAACATAACTGATCCACCCACTCTATCCCCATCTCTTCCTATTTTGATCTCGCGATGTTGGATTTCATCACCAACTAGTGGTTTCATTGTGGGAAGGTTTGTTTGATTGTTTGCTTATCAGATTCATAATGTGTGTTGGTTGTGTTACTTAGTGGAGCTTAGGTCGAGTCAGTGTTAAGGGCATCCAATCCTGAGAGTAACAATGGAGGAACCTCTTCTCTTGGGGAATCTTATACCTTTCCTTCTTTTGGAAACTTTGGTCCTCCGTACATTGCCACACTGAGTCTTCTGGGACTCACCATCGGATTACCGATTTGGTTGTTCCCCACTCTGGTGATCTCGAATATTCCCAATGTTTCAACTGCACCTAATACTTTAGATGTCAGTACACCACCCACACATCAACCTCATGTCGAATTTTCACCTTCTTTGCCCATTAAGTCTCCTTCCCTTTCTCCTTATTCGTCTAGTGAAAGTTCTAAAGCAAGTAGCCAGGTTGATCAAAAGAATAAGAAACGAAAAGAGAAGAAGAATAAGAGCCTGAAAAGGACCAAGGCTCCAACAAAATCAGATGTTGAATCCCAGCAACTAGTTACTGTTAATAGTACTGGGAGTGTTAATGAGCTCAACAAGATTAAAATGAAGAATCTGAAACCCAAATTCCCTTGCAGTCTTTGTAAGGGTGACCAATTTCTGAGGGATTGCCCTGGTATTCCCAAGGTCTTAGAAATGTGGTCCTCTGCATCATTGGCCTCTGTTGGTCATGCCGGTGATACCCCATCAACTAGTGACGTTAAGGTTGGTAAGAAGAAGACAACTGTCAAATTCCCTTGTATGTTATGCAAAGGTGATCATTATTCTCACCTTTGTCCTCACATGGACGAGGCTTCTTCTCTTTTGGAAAAAATTCAACTTCCAAAAGGTTATCGTAAGATTTCCCCCAACCCATCGTTAGTTGATGGACTAGTCAATCCAGTTCCATCCCCGGTCAATCCGGTTGATCAGGTGGTCGATCTAGTTTCCTCCTCGATTGAACCACAAACCCAAGTAGATGATTCAGTTCCTTCATTGATTAGCCCTACTCTTCATCAAAAGAGTGTAACCCAAATAGTCGATCTGTTTTCATCCTCAATCGACCCCACTCTCCTGTTTGAGAGTGACACCAAAGCGGTCGATCTGTTTCCACACGTCGACCCCATTCTCCCCTTGGAGAATGAAACCCAAGTGGTCGATCCGGTTCTATCATCGGTCGATCCCACTCCTCCTTTGATGAGTGCCAAAGTGGTTGATCCAGTTCCTTCCTCGGTCAGTCCCACCCTTCATCCAAAGAGTGCCAAAGTGATTACTCCAGTCACATTATCAGTCAATCCCACTCTTCCTCTTAAGAGTGTCTGCGTGGTCGATTCGATCCTATCATTAGTTGATCCTACTCTCCCTCTAGAGAGTAAACCCGATACTGCCCACATTTTTCTCGTTGATACAAAATCTACCATGCTGGGGGGCATTCCTCATTCTCCCGCGAAACCCCCTCCAAGTAATGAGGCCATCCTTTTTTATTGGGATGTGCTAACTAGACCTCGTCTTCCCTCTCACATTCCTTTCCAGATTACCGTATAGGTTTGTGGTCAAGATGTTCCTCAAACGTTGATAGATGAAGGTGTGTCTGTTAGTATTTTTTCCTCTGTTGCTTGGCACGCTTTGGGTTGTCCTCAGCTTGCATCGGTTACACAGAATCTGTTAGCTTTTAACAAAAGAACTAGTTAACCTTTAGGGACCCTTCCTCAGTTTCTGGTAACTTTGGGAGGGCAAATTGTCTTTATTGATGTCACGGTAGTCCGAGACCCCTTGGATTTCACTTTACTCCTTGGGCGGGATTATGTCTATTCCATGAAAGCTATTGTGTCCACTCTTTTTTTTGTGATATCTTTCCCACATGATGGAAGAATGGTGACTTTTGATCAACTTTCTTTCATCGGTCCTGACTGGATTACCTCCCTAAATGGTTCTTATATGACGATAGTATCGCCCCCTCCGCATGTCAATTATGTGGTGTTGTCTCCCATGACTTTGACTACCGATGATTTGGATCTGGTAGTTGACATGGTAATCTCTTCGGTAGGGTTATTGGAGCCTGATCTCCTTACCTTTGTCGTGACCCTTGACATGTGTTCCTTCCAGAGTGATTTTCTTCAATCCAGTGAATATCTCTTGGAAGCCATGACCGATTTTTGTCGCTTGATATGGTGTCCTTCTAGAGCGTTATTCTCTTGGAAGCCATGATCAAGAAGAGTCCACGAGCATATTTTATCTTCTTTGTGGCAAGCTCATTAAAAAATGAAACAGAGGTCACAAGCATAGTTTATTTTCTCTGTAGAAAGCTCGTTAAAAAATGAAATGGAAGCTTTGAGCATAGTTTTCCTCTCTATAGCAAGCTCGTTAAAAAATGAAAGAACAATCTGGGGATTGAACCCAGCGCCCTGAGCATATTTCTTTTTCTGTGTCAAGATCGTTAAAAAATGAAACAGTCACCTCTCTTGAACCTTCTTTTCATCCACTCTTATCATTTTTCTCCATCTCGTAGAGAAATTGGTGACAACCTCACGGTCTGTGAATGAATTGAAGCTTGGAGGGCATGTCTCCAGCCTTTGGTGATCATTCTAGAGTTAAGCCACTAGATTTCAAGCTGGGGGCATACCGAGCTTGGTCTTTGTTCTTTCTCATGCTCGTAAATACATGAGAATGCAACCAAGTAAAATTTTATCTCTTTTTCAGACCTGCATGGATATACAAAAAAGGAACCCCTTCGAGTCGTCTTTGAGCTCTTTTCAGACTCTCTAAACATGAAAAGATTGTCGAGTGATCTTGCTTCCTTTCCCACTCATTAAAAGGTTTGAAAGGGCATCTTTCGAGTGATAATTTATCTCTTTTTTGGCCTCACAAGACTAACATTACAAAAAATGACAACATTAGAGTCATCTTTAAGTCATTTTCAGACTCTCTAAATATGAAAAAAAACCGAGTTTACCTTCTCTAGACTCGTTAAACAATCATACATTGAAGGGCTCATATGGGACCAAACCCTTACTTCTTCCAATTCGTTAAATAAAGGAAGAGGGACTTACTGAAGGTGATTCATATCGAGCATGTTTTACCCTCCTCGAGCTTGTTAAATTGAAGGAAGCAAGCCAAGCAATTTTTTAGAACACTACTAGTAACTCTTACGGTCGCCCTTGAACACGACACTTTGTCTTTGCATGCATTTTAATCCATTGAACCTCTACACTGAGCCAATCCTTTGATTTTCTTTTACTCCTTTGGGTCACCCAACGAAAGTCATAGCATCCACTGCATCATCAAGTTTTGGTCCATGTCAAGTTTCTGCTAATGTGCCTCAGTGTTCAAGGGAAGTATCTACCTCGAGAGTCAGCCATCACAAAGATCATGTTTCAATACCCGTGTCAGTCCATGTTCATTCGATCTACCAATTGCATCTCTATGTCAGTTTTGTGTCGTTGATGGGGGATACATCAAGGCCCTCCTTCGACGAGTCTATTCATGTTGACTTCAACACATTATCTAGGAGCTAGACTTAGAAACCAGTTAGTACCTTGGGACCTGCATGCCTCAATGGTAGGCCTCCTCATGTCTGACAGTGGGTTTACATCATTGACCTCTGATCGGATGATTCCACGGATGTTCAAATTCATCTCATTCATTCACATTCATCATAATGTACTAGAGTACCTTGGGAATCATTGACATCAATGGTTATATCCCTCGCGCTTGTTAATGGTTTACATCAATGACCGAGAATCAAGTGGTTTCTGCCATGTTCGACATCAAGACATCTATTCACATGGTTAGATTCGTACTACATCGGGATCAGTAAGAATACCCTGGGTTGAGTGTCATCACTCTTATGTATACTTTTCCCAGGTTGTGAAGGAGTTATTTTGAACTATGACACATATATTGTTACATAGATCCACTTTGTATTGGTCGGGGCTATGTCTTGTCGTCTCGTAGATCCACTGTGTATTCTTTGTGGCTATTATTAGTTCAGGTCATAGGAGTATAGATCCACATTGTATCTACAGTGGCTATACCATTTTTTCAATATAATAATGGATCCGCAGTGTATTTTATGGCAGCCATACCTAAAAAGTCTTTATCACTCAAGCATAAGTATGTCTACCTTGGGTTTTGAAACATGTCATAATATTTGTTTGATGGTTGTGTGCATCTTTTTCCGGTTTCTTTGCGTCCATACCCTTGCTCAAAAAAGTCTACAAATTATTTCAGTCATCATCATCTTCTAACTTCATACTTTGCGGGGCAATTTGTTACACCTCAAAATTACTCACTTCGATAGTGTCGCAAGTGTCGTCATTACGAGTGTTGTAAGTGTCGCATCTTGTCTGCAAGTGTCGCATCTTGACTATAAGTGTTGCAAGTGTCAAAAACAATATGTTGTCATCTTGCCTACGTCATTCCCATAAAAACATCATGAATACACTTAAGACATCTCAAAAGATAGTTTGGAAGAAGAAAAATCACTTGGAAAGAAGTACAAGACTTTTTTCATTGAGAAAACCACAAAAAAAAAATTGATTTTTGGAGAGGAGTGCTCTCTTACCCACTGTTAGGGAGCGCTAGCGCACCCTGAGCTTCTCTAGGGAGTGTTTGAGCACCCTGTGCACCCCTTGGGGTAGCGCTACCCTCTTTTGAGAAAATTATGGGTTTGTTGAGGCGAATTAGGGAAGAATCCCTCAAATCCTAAAGGTAGTTGGATTCGAATAGATGGTCAAGGCATGATCTTAGGGGAGATCCTCAACTGAAGGAGAGGAATCATCAACTCATCCCAAATATCTCTCAAGTGGTTGGACCCCTCCAAGGTTATATAAGGAGGCCTTCTCATGGTGAAAGGTAGAATAGAGACTAGAGTTTGATGTCAAACTTATGATCCTATAAGTGGTATTGACAGACAATGGAGATTGATAATTACATCAAACTTATGATCTCATGAGTGAGATGTTATAAAAGAAATCAGTGGATATTGATTGAGCAAAGGGGTTGGACAAGGAGAACTGGAAGAGGTTGTTGCTCCTTCATTCAAAGGATTGTAAGTACTTTTACTTGTTCTCATTAATATAATCAATGCTTGGTCTGTTTCTTTCAAACTTGTTCTTGTTCCACATGAGTTTGTCTGTAGTAGATGGATCTATGATTGAGATAATCTCAGTAGAGTAGGAAGTCCATTGTATATTTGTTTGTTTTGAAGGACCTATCAAGGAGCTCAAGATCGAAGCTCAATCTGGACTTTTCAAGGAAAAACGTCATTCATAAGGTAGATATCTTTCTCCTTCTCTTTATTTCATTAGCTTGATTATATCTAAAAGGAAGTCAGTGTCCATGTTAAGCACTTTCTATATTGGCCTTGGGAGTTTAAAGACCAAGAGGGAATCCACTTGTCTACAGGGGGATTCACCTACAACAATTAGCAGTCAAGAGAAACCACATAACTATTTGTTGTACTCTGCTCATTCTGATATGGACTCCTTCATTTTATATAATGATGGTGACATGGATAGTCAATTTGCACAATTGGATGATGATGTATATAACCTGGAGGAAAGTAAAGCAACTCTTGAGGAAGGGAAAACAATGACAATACAAATTGTTTAATCAGAAGAACCTCTCTGGAGTTTATATTTCGATGGAGTTGTCAGTAAAGAAGGATCTGGAGCTGGGGTGTGGTTACATAATCCAAAATAAAGGTTTTCAGAAATCCATTCTTATAAATTAAATTTCCAATGCACCAATAATATAGTTGAGAATGAAGCATTAATGCTTGGCCTAAAATTGTTGAAAAAGCTTGGTGTCATAAGAATTTCAGTAAGATTTTATTATGAACTTATCATTAAACAAATCAAAGGTGAGTATTATACCAAACACCCTAGACTTAGGGCTTATAGAAATGTTGTTTTGGATTTTTTACAATGCTTTACTGAATATAACTTGCAGGTGATTCCTAGAGGCCAAAACATACTTGCAGATGGATTGGCTACTTCTGCAGCCACTTGTAAAATACCTTTCCATCCAAATCCCCAATACACAATAGAGGTGAAATGTAGACATGTTGTCCCAGACAATATCAGGTATTGGCAAGTGTTTGGTAATGATGAACAGATTGATGATTTCCTGCAATCCAAAAATGAATTTGAATGTGCAAACATAGATGTAGATAGTGATAATGAAAGTGTAAATAAACTAGATTTAGAAGAAATAAATGAAAAAGGAAGAAAATTCAGGCGACTTCACATGTCAGAGAGGTATTTTCTTTTACTAAAAATCTGTTTGTAGTAAATATTGTACAAGGTTAAAATATACATTTGGTATCAGAGTGAGGTTAGATTCAGGGAGACGCCTTTGTGGTCAAGGGTTTGGCTCAGGACTGTGATAATCCTTGTTACAGTGGGAGATCTGTGGTATTGAATTTCCAGGTGAAAAGAAATGGCAACCAATTCGAAAATGGAGATCGAGAAGTTTAATGGGAAACATTTTGAGTTGTGGAAGCTCAATATGGAATATTTGTTGGTGGACAGAGATCAGTGGATCATGGTAGATCCAGTTACTGCACCTACAGGAACTTCAACAGATGACTAGAAAAAATTGGATCAGAAGGCAAAGAGAAAAATCCCACTATGCCTCGCAAATTTAGTATTATTGAATGTGTCAGAGGAAGCTACAACCAAGGATTTATGGGAAACATTGGGGAATTTGTATCAGTATAAGTCCCTAGTAAATAAACTATTCTTGAGAAAGAAGTTGTATAACCTGAGGATGATAAATGAAGACTCAGTGGCAGAGCATTTGAACGCCTTCAATACTGTGGTAAGTCAGTTAGTATATGTTGAGATTAAAATTTCATATGAAGATAAATGTATCAGTTTACTGTGTACTTTACCAGTCTCCTGGGATAGTCTGGTTGTGGCCATAGGTAGTAATACAACTGCCTTGAATTTTGATGAAGTAGTCTCATCCTTGTCAGAGGAGGAGATGAGACGAAAGAGTATGGAAGGACAAAGCACAAATGCATTATTTACAAGAGGACGTTCTGAGGAAAGAAATAGATATAAGTTCTCAAGTGGGAGATCTAAGTCTAAGGGTAGATCTAAATCTCCCGGAAATTTTGTAAAGGTATGTTGGAGATGTGGAAAAGAAGGGCACTACAAGAAGCAGTGTAGATCCAAAGTTGAGAAAAAGAAGGGATCTGAAGAATATCCTTCTACAGAAGAAAAGACCTCCAAGGAAGAAGGAGGGGATGTGTACTTGGCTTCTGAAAGAACACATGTAGATCATGAGGAATGGTTGGTTGACTCAGGTGCATCCTTTCATATGACTCCCCATAGGGAGTGGTTCTGTGAATATGAAATGTATGATGGAGGTAATGTTTTCTCAGGTGATGATTCGACAACTAGAATCAGAGGACAAGGAAAATTCAAGTTGAGGATCATAGATGGAAGGATTAGAACACTTCCTGGTGTTATGCACATCCCAAGTTTGGCTATAAATTTGATTTATGTAATCAAAATGGAAGATTCAAGGGTAAAAACAATATTTGAAAAGGAAACTTGTAGGATGGTTCGAGGAGCAACGATGTTGTTGAAGGGAGTTCGGTTTGGAACTATGTATAAGCTACAAGGAATCATTATTAGTGATGGGTGTAATAGTTCCATTGTTCCTGATATTGGAGTTGAAGAAGAAAGAACTCCTACAGTCTCTGGAGAAAAGGTTATGTTGTGGCATCAAAGATTGGGGCATATCGGAGAGAAGGGTCTTCGACTACTACACGGTAAAGGTATGGTTGAAGGTATGTCTAACTTATCTCTAGATTTTGATTTCTATGAACATTGTCTATATGGGAAGAAGAATCGGGTAAGACTCCCCTTTGGTGCAATGAGGGCAAAAGGAATTTTATAGCTAATTCAGAGTGATGTTTTTGGACCTGTTTCGGTCCCATCATTGAGAAAATCTATGTACTATGTCTCATTTATAGATGACTACTCGAGGCATACTTGGATATATTTCCTCAGGAAGAAATATGAAGTATTTGATAGGTTTAAAGAGTTTAAGGCTCTTGTTGAGAATCAAACAGAGAAACGAATTAAGGTGTTGAGGATAGATAATGGCGAAGAGTTCTACGGGAATGAATTTGAATAATTTTGTAAGAAGTGTGGTATAGAAAGGCAAAAGACTACTCCATATACACCTCAGCAGGATGGAGTTGTAAAAAGGATGAACAAGACACTGATGGAAAAATAAAGGTGCATGCTCAGTGGTGTTGGATTAGGAAAAGAATTTTGGGCAGAGGCAGTGGGTACTGCATGTTACCTAGTCAACAAATCACCCTCATTAGCATTGGATGAAAAGACTCCACAAGATATATGGACTGGTAAGGAACCTTCTCTCACACATATCAAGGTATTTGGCTATGATGCATATGTTCATGTTCCAAAGGAAAATATGAGTAAGCTAGCTAAGAGGGCCGAAAAGTGTATCTTTATTGCATATAAAGATGGTCTCAAATGTTATAAGCTTTGGAACCCAAAAACTAAGAAGGTAGTGTATATTCAAGATGTGGTATTTAGAGAAATGTAGGATGTTTTTAAACAGGAAGTCCTACCAAGTAAGGAAGAACCAGAGAAAATAGAGTTTGATTGAAATGGTGATGAGTCAGACTCTACAGAAGAATAGGAATCAGAAGAAGAAGATCCTCATACTCTAGTATTGAGGAGATCAGTTCGAGAAAGAAGGCTATACTCCATCTGATTTTTGTTCAAATTTTTCTTTGTCTATTACTGATGATAATCCTAGAACTGTCAGGGAGGAAGTGAATTCAGAGGATGGAAATCTATAGAAAAAGGCCATGGACAAAGAAATGGCATCTTTGGATAAGAATGAGGCTTGGGATCTAGTGGAGTTGTCCACTGGAAGAAATCTCTTTGGCAGCAAATGGGTATTTAAAATGAAGTTGAATGTAGAAGAACAAGTAGAGAAATACAAAGCTCGGTTAGTAGCAAAGGGTTATTCCTAGGTTGAGGGAATTGATTTTGGTGAGATTTTTTCTCCTGTTGCTAAGTTAACCTCTATAAGATTTATGATATCTATTGATGCTGCATTTGATTTTTAAGTAGAACAAATGGATGTGAAGACAACATTCCTACATGAGGATCTAGAAGAAGAAATATATATGAAGCAACTAGAAGGTTATGCTATGAAGGGAAAGAAGGAGATGGTATGCAAGCTGAAAAAGTCCTTGTATGGTTTAAAACAATCACCAAGGATGTGGTATCAAAAATTTGATACTTATATGCTAGGACTTGGCTTCACAAGAAGCAAAGAGGATTATTGTGTGTATTTTAAATTAATTGGTGATCATTTGATTTATTTGGTCTTGTTAACCTCTATAAGACTTCTTTTATCTGTTGCTACTGCATTTGATTTTGAAATAGAACATATGGATGTGAAGACAACATTCTTGCATGGGGATCTGGAAGAAGAAATATTTATGAAGCAACCAGAAGGTTATGTTGTGAAAGGAAAGAAGGAGTTGGTATGCAAGCTGAAAAAGTCCCTGTATGGTTTAAAACAATCACCAAGGATGTGCTATAAAAAAATTGATACTTATATGCTGGGACTTGGCTTCACAAGAAGCAAAGAGGATCAC